>VSMD01111208.1:0-60249 GCA_008750895.1 Mirza zaza
CGCGGCCGTGGGACCGTGGGCGCGGCCGTGGGACCGTGGGCGCGGCCGTGGGACGGTGGGCGCGGCCGTGGGACCGTGGGCGCGGCCGTGGGACCGTGGGCGCGGCCGTGGGACCGTGGGCGCGGCCGTGGGACCGTGGGCGCGGCCGTGGGACAGTGGGCGCGGCCGTGGGCGGGCGCCGGGCCAAGCGGTTACGCAGTCACGCAGCTCTGCTTTATCAATAGCTTTTTCTTACCGGATAAGCTGTTGAAGTGGCAATTTTTTTCCTCTTTAAAATAACAATACGTAATAATAGCAGGGCATCTGGATAATTGGCTGGTGGCAACACAACTCACCACCCGACGTGAATCTAAGGCGGCCCTGGTCTGACGGCGGGGGCTCCGGCGCGACGCGAGAGACGGGGCTGCTCAAACGCAGAGGACGCTCCCCCTCACTGCCGCCCCTCAGGCCCCGCGGCCGGCTTCCCAACGGCGGGGCACAGTTCTGGAAGAATGTCAGTTCCACCCACACATTACGGTAGAGTCTATAAGGAACGCTCAGTGTGCTCACACACTCAGTTTAGAATGAATTCCTCAGCTGCTCGTTGTGCATAAAGGCAGCTTAATCTCTTCTCCTCCTGCAGAGGAATAATTGCTGTCCGCAAACGACAGTCTGTTTTCTTATGAATTCCGTTCGTATAAAATCCAGTCATTTTATGATTGTAGAGGAGAATGAGCAGATTTAACATATCCTCTTTTGAAAAACAGCGTTTAGTACATATAGCAACAGGAAGGGGAAAAACAGCGAAGCTTTGGGGAAAAATAAAACGTTTTTACTTTCTACAGCTGAAGTGCTTGAAATCATTATATTTTTAAGGTTTTCCCCACTAAATATTTTAGTTTCCTAGGGTGGGGGGATGTTTTTGTTTTATAATGAAGAAAAGAAAGAAAGAAGGAGGGAAGGAGGAAAGAAAAGAAGGAAGGAAGGAAGGGAAGGAGGGAGGAAAAGAGGGAGGGGAAGAAATCTCAACTTCTGCAAATGCCAGAAGCAAAAACAAAAAGAAAAAAGAACTCACTAAAATGCTTAATATGCCACAATCTCACAAGTATTAGGAAAATCTAGGTAACAATAAGCCCATAATACCACAAAGCAAAATAGCACACAGAACTTTTCTATTTTATCTTTCTTTAAGCAATCCTTTGTTTGGATCTGGAAAGACAACCATTAACCACGTCTCTCAATCGCAAGCAATATTAACATCAAGTGTTTATATTATAAGTGCTTTAAGTGACAGCCAAAGAAATCATGCAGTCATTTTCCTAATATTTTCAGACTGATATCTAGTCCTTTGATAAATATCTCCGCTCTATCATCCATTTTCCAGTTCTCGACTTAGAAATAGAGTGCATGAACTTGATTTTATTTCACAAAGCTCTTTATCAGTCATTTCAACTTCAAGACAGCTATATCGAGAGTACTATTTCTGACCTTTACACGCTCATAAATAAGTGACAAAGTTTGAGAATAAAGTGCACAATGCAGACATCATTGAAAATGACAAGAATTGTCCACATGATTTATGTGTCTCCATACACGTTATTAATTATACCCTCAGCTTATAAATCGCAAGTGGAACCCAGGAATGTTTATGGGGCTTACCTCTCACAGTTAAGTGTCACGGAACCAATTTATCAATTTTATAAAATGACAAACACTTTTAAACGATCTAATTAAGTATCAGCCTTGTCAGGCAGGATACGCTACGGAAAATAGAACAGCTCAAATCCATGCTCTCCTTCCTTTTTATTTATGTTTATTATATCTCTGTTATAGAGAATTAGTTGCATATAACTAAAAAAAAGTGTTTATGGATTTTTTTAAAATTTGGAAGCTTAGAGTCAGCTGTCAGGTAAATAAAGCATTTGCTCAAAGGACCAGAGGTTAGACCAGGCTGTGGACACACAAATTCTAACGCTTGCAGGCCAAGCAAGCAGCCTTGGTGAGCAGGACCAGCAGGAGGCTACAGGAATCCTTGGAGGTCACTGTCCTCCCACTCTGGGGGTGGGGGGATTGGCCTATGAATCAACACAGGCCCAGAGTTTCCAGATTCTGATATTGCAAGAGAAAGCGGACTGTGTTGGTACCTCACCAATTATCTGACATCCAATTGACAATTCACTTTTAAACTATTAGATGTTTTGCCAGCTAATCACAACCACCGTATGATGTCTGGCCTAGACAGGTCCTATGCAGACATTTTGCAGGTTGGTTTGTTTGTGGACTGTTCCTTTTAGATTGAAATTGTTGGTGCCTTGTGGAACCAGGTGGGCATGGCCTTAATAACCCCACCTGGAAACCATCAAGAGAAAAACCCATAAGAAAAGCATTTGTTTCTACATGACAGAGGTTAGAAATTACGAAAGACGACCTGTACTTTCAGAACTACACGGCACACGATGCCCCCCCCCATAGGAATCTATACTTGACTTTCTGTAATGTCAGCAAAAACAGAGGAGGTAAGTGCTGAATACAGCATGGAGAATGCTAGAAACCGGGGAGGCCCCAGCAGAGCTTGGCATCAACTGAGGTAGCCCGACCCCCTGGCAGCTCGTGGTTGGAGACATGCAATTGCGTTATGGTTTTCTCACTGGCGCAGATGTTAAGATCAAGCTAATTTTAAAATGAAGGCCAGGCGCGGCGGCTCACACCTGTCATCCCAGTACTCTGGGAGGCCAGGGTGGGCGGATCACTTAAGGTGAGGAGTTCAAAACCAGCCTGAGCGAGAGCGAGACCCCCGTCTCTACTAAAAAATAGAAAAGAAATTAATTGGCCAACTAGAAATATATAGAAAAATATCAGCCGGGCATGGTGGCACATGCCTGTAGTCTCAGCTACTCAGGAGGCTGAGGCAGAAGGATTGCTTGAGCCCAGGAGTTTGAGGTTGCTGTGAGCTAGGCTGACGCCACGGCATTCTAGCCTGGGCAACAGAGTGAGACTCTGTCTCAAAAAACAGAAAAAATAAAAAAATAAATAAAATGAAATGAAAATTACCATGTAATAGCCAAGTTTAAAATGGTCACCAGCAGGATGTTTGTATTTCAGTAGAAGCAGCTCCGGTAGCAACAGGGGAGGGGAAGGGACCAGGTGTGCGCAGGTGTGCGCAGGTGTGCGGGGCCACAGCACTCCCAGCGGGCAGAGGTCGCTTGAGCGTGAGGACGGAAAGGCGGCGCAGTGAGAGGAAGCCCTAAGAATGCGTGTTCTTCACGTGGGACGCAGATGACTTCAGAATCGAGTGCCATCACCTTGCCTGCTCCTCTCAGCTCACCTGTGGCCCCGACAATCCCTCCTCTAGCCAAAGCCAGGGGGTCCAACACTGGCCGCAAGGTCTCATTCTCGGTGCAAACCTGCTACGTGAGCAAAGCCACTAGAGAGAGGGTCTTCCCTCTCCCATGTCCCCTCAGACTTCCGCAGATACCTCCGTTACAGAAAGTCTCCTGTTGGATTTTAATTTGCAATCAAAACTACAGAGTTCTTACTAAATTGTGACATTGCCTCATACAACAACCATGTCTTCTTTGTATTCCCACCTCTTATTTTAATTTTATTTTTTAGTTCAGCCTATTACAGGGGCTACAGATGTTTAGGTTCCGTATATTGCTCTTGCCCCACCCGAGTCAGAGCTTTGAGCATGTCCATCCCCCACTCTCAGCCCAGAAACCGGGTGCACAGGTTAGAATGGGTAAGAGAAGCGAAGAAACAGGCGTGGAAATTGAGAAGATCGATATAGACGAACCTTCCGGAAATCAGTAGAAAGTAGGCACTGGAGGAAGAGAAGAGGTCAAAGGTGCCTTATAAATGATAGCTAAATAGGTGTGTGTGTGTGTGTGTGTGTGTGTGTGTGTGTGTGTGTGTGTATGAGAGAGACAGAGAAGGGGGCAAGAGGAAGGGAGGGGGAGGGAGAGAGAATAAAGAGACTTGAGCATATTTGAAATGCTTTTGGGAAAGGTCTAGCAGAGAGGTGTAGCTGCAAATACAGAAGTGGAAGCTATTCCCTACCTATTGTTTCTAAAAGGGTAGAAGGAGAAGCACCTAGAACACCCGATGGATTGCCCTTACGGGGGAGGAAGGCTCTCTTCCATTTGAAAGGGAGAAAGAGCAGAACACAGGTGCACCTGCAGGTAGATCTGCACCTGCCTTGTTGTGGGAAGCTGCTTTCCCCATGATGTTCTTTCTCTGGTGTGTATGCATGTGTGTGCACGTGTGCATGTGTGTGTACATGTGTGTGTGTTCACACACACGTGCCTTTCAGTAGGGAGTGGAGCTGTTTGCTGAGGAGGAGAAAGATAAAGAGAGACACAATGAAAGAGGCAGCGAGCTTGTGGAGGATTTCTGGCGGTGCCTCCAGACTGCGCTCAGCGGTCCAGCCGTTAGTGTCCTGTCTTTTTTTTCTGCTACCTGGATTTCTGTTTTAAGAGACCCCCAGTTCTGGAAACCTATGTCTATGTCTTATATTGTAGATCAGAATTTCAGTAACGATGTCTGAGTTCAACATGAAACACTAGCCTCTTTCAGTGATAAAACATTAAAGCCCTGCTTCTAAGATCCATCTGTGAAAATTAAGGAAAGCAAGCAATTTAGCCATGTTTAGGAAAACACAGGTTCTGGATGTAACATTTTGACTTGATTTGATTTATCGATGTTTGAGAAGAGGCTAGATAAATTATTTTGTACTATGTGAAAATGCTGTGCTTTTTCACATGTCAAAAAGGCTTCTGCGTGTAGCCTTAACACTTGTACCCCCATGATATGCTAAAATAAAAAAAAATATATAAACACAAAAACAAACAAAAATGCTTCTATCGTAGCGGATTGAAACTATTTTAAACGATAGCATATTTGGACAGATTAACAAAAAGATAAAGTTCAGTCACTAATTTTTGTTGTTGTTGTCTTTTTCTCGCATGGCCTGCACGTGCCTTGAGCAGCGCGTGGCCGTTACGCCGTGCAGAGACAAGGCACGGACACAGGAGAGACAGCACCAGACGCACTGCCCTTCCGGACCGACTGAATTCTGAAGGATGGGGTGGCCTGTGTCCTGAGGGACAGGAGCCAAGAGGGACACAGTGCCCACTGAGGAGGCCACGTGGAGACGGGACTCTGTGGCTGGACAGGCCCACGCCGACGGCCGTGGGAGAGCGTGTGGGAAGGGGCAGGCAGGGTGGGCAAGGTGCATGCTGATCTGAGATCGGCAGCCAGGTCTCAGGCTTCCGTGCAGCGTCCGCGCCCTCCCTGTGTGTCCGAGGGCCGCCGAGTCCCCACTGCCCACCAGCAACCTGCTGAATCCTGCTAACGACGCTCCCGACTGGACCTGTTTTTAACCAGGGGGGCAAATTTATGTTCAAGCACAATTTAAATGCAAGAAGCATGTTTAGGTTTGCTTTGTTTTGTTTTTTTTGCTATTCATTCCTTACCTTGGTAAGCAAGTTTAAACCCCTGCCGGTTCTGCGAGTGGTCGCTGTAGAAGTGGATGAGCGTGTCGTGCGTGGTGCTGAGCAGGGCCGAGGGGAGGTCGGGGCCGCTGAACTGCCCGATCATGGGGCTGCTGTGGTAAGGCCCGTTCTGGATTTCCAGGTAGTCGTGGTTGGCCTCGGTGGAAAAGTTGAGGAACTGGATATGTGCACCTGTGAAAAACAGGGAAAGGTCAGGAATGTTCACGTAGAAATGCATGAAATCAATGCTTGTATTAATGAAAAGTGCTTACAAATTTGCCAGTCTCCCCAGATAATCTCTCTCCACGAAACAGAACTGGTTGGCTAGGCACGGTGGCTTAGGCCTGTCATCCTAGCACTCTGGGAGGCTGAGGCGGGAGGATCACTCAAGGTCAGGAGTTCAAAACCAGCCTGAGCAAGAGCGAGAGACCCGCCCCCCACCCCTGTCTCTACTAAAAATAGAAAGAAATTAATTGGCCCACTAAAAATATATACAGAAAAAATTAGCCGGGCATGGTGGTGCACGCCTGTAGTCCCAGCTACTTGGGAGGCTGAGGGAGGAGGATTGCTTGAGCCCAGGACTCTGAGGTTGCTGTGAGCTAGGCTAATACCACAGCTTTCTACCCTGGGCAAAGAGACAAAAAAAAAAAAAAAAAAACAGAACTGCTTAGTGGAGGAGAACAGCATTTTGGAAGACAACAGACCGTGGTCCAATCTCACCTCCGCCACCACCCACTGTGTGAGCCCTGTCCACGTAATGAATGTCCGTAAATGAACTTATTTGTGAAATACAAACATCGCCACAACTGTAACACGGAGACAGACTAGGACGGTGCTTAGAATAGGGACTGGTACACACATGCATAGAAATAACGTTGCCCAGTTGCTGTTACAATTATTATAACCAGGAATACTAGGTTGTGAACCTGTGTGGTGTCATCCACAAGTTCATTTAGGTCTTTGGCAAAAGAGAAGCCAATTTTAGTAAAAAAAAAAAAAAAGCAAAAAACTTTGAAAGTGGCTCTTACCTTAACTGGACGGTCATATCATTGCACAAGAGATTTATCAGTTTAGCAAGTGATTGTTTTTAATTGTGTTAGGCACACAAAGAAAATTACTGATGTTTCTATAAAACCCAATCCAATAAACACCATTATAACTCCCACAATTAAATCTAACAGCCTGGTGCTGTTCAACATACCAGAAGACCATCCAATGACCAATATCTCTGGTATCACACTGATCTATGTACTAAATAAGTTATGGCTAATAACTTAAGAAAATAAAAATAATTTAGAATTATTTGCTATGGCATTGTGGCATTTTTGAAAATGTATTTGACCACTGTGTCTGAACTATTTTAGTGCCTTTAAATAGTTCATAAACAACTCCAAAGACATGATTAGTTTTCACATAAATCCATGCAGTTAAGTGGGGCAGTAAAACCCAAACCGAGAATGCTAATGGCTATTTTCTCCCAGTTTAGGAGACAAGATTTGGTTTGCATTGCTCTTCTCCTATTTTTGACAGATGAGAAGACTTTTATTTTTACTTTTCATCCACTATATTATGTTTCCTAGTTTGGGGAAATCAAAGGTAACACTCACATGGGTCATCCTGCTTACATGTAAATGCAGAGAAATGTTCGCACTAACGTATCTACTCAGATGTCGAAGGAAAATGCAGTTATCAAAGGCCAGAATTCAGTAAGAGAGGGGAAGAGAAAAAGCTCCAGTAAGAAGTTGTAGGAAAGAAAAACCTAAAAGATTTTCAATATGGGGCTCAAAGGGGGGTAGTGTTCACCAGAGATTCAGGGGGTTGGGGGATAGATACACATCTGAGAGACGCGCCGAACAGTGTGGAGGGGAAGGGAATACCTCTCACCTTTGCTAAGTACAGGCAAAATTATAAAATCTAACCAAAATGTTATAAAAAAAAATATTTATCGGGTGTTGGGCAGGTGGAGGGGAGGGGATGGGTTTATATATATACATTACAAGTGCGTTGTGCATTGTCGGGGGCATGGACATGCTTGAAGCTCTGACTTGAGGGGGGAGGGGAGGTAATAGCAATGTATGTAACCTTAACATTTGTACCCCCTTATTATGCTGAAATTAAAAAAACCCAAAAATTACTTGATAAAATTCATGGTCATATAAGAAAACCAATTTCATTAATCGTGGCGCCCACTGTGTGGGGGAGAAGGGAAGAGTGGTCAGTGCGCTTCTGGCGGGCACGGTGTAAGGGCAGCTGTCACGCCCAGGGCACGATTTGCCAGCTAATTCTTTCCTCCTAAGGTAATCAATGCTACTATCAAAATTTCACCCGTGAGCAGACCGAGGCTCAGTAGCCTTAGATGCTGTGTCTGACACAGAAAGGCGGAGACAGGCTCGTGCCCGGCTCTGACCCGCAGCATCCTCGCCTTTTCCAGTTTAGCACGCAAATAGGTGAGACAAGAGTCAACAACCTCATTCTCTTAAAAATATATCCCACTATTTCCTGGAGAAAATCAGTTTGCATTATGTTTGTCCAACCTACATCGAAAGAGGATGAATAAAAGGAAGTAGGATGTAGAAAACCTCGGGAGGAAGGGGGAAAAGGCAGATCTTTAACAAGTCAACCAAAATGAGAAATTCTTTCTGGAGTAAGTGATTAGATTCATATGACAGAGAGGCTGAGTCTACACGCCACTAGGACATCACCTGCCAGGTAAGGCATACCCTCTGTCTGTAGCTGTCTCGGCCATTCGAGCATCACCCACTGCAGATAACCAAGGAGGAGCAGCTCTTTAAACTGAAAACACTTCTGTAAACATCTGAATATGTCAAATATTGCTCTTTGTTGAACAGTTATCGATGAGCTATTTTTTTTCCTAAATTCAGCAAATATTTGTGGTCGAAAGAAATTCAGAAGCAGAAAAAAAAAGAAAAGAAAAAGGGAGGAAGGGCAAGGGGGAGGAAGGAGAAGAGGAAGGCAAGTCCCCCCCCCCCCGTGTCCCCTCACACAGCTATGACAGGTGACAAGTGGACTCCTTGGTAGATCACACACCCAGATCTAACTTGTTTCCTCATCCATTGCTAAACCAAAGACACGTTGTTTTTTTTTTTTTTTTTTGTGGCATGGCCCACAAACATAACAGAAATGAGTTATGTCACTAATAAACTATACCAAAGAAGCACATGTGTGACTATTTTAAGACACTATATCCACATGTGCCGCAGAGTTTCATAAATATCCTCACATTCCTGAGAGGCTCAAGAAGCCCACACGGGACTGATCAAAACCACCTGCTGCATTACTGACATTTCTATTTATGTCCAAAAAGTACTGGATAGAAAGGAAAACTAGGGCAAGATTAGAACATTTAAAAATCAAATAGTTTAGGGAAATGGCTTAGCATGTGCTCATTTCGGATGTGCCTATGCAGACTTCAGATGCATTTACCCAGAGACATGTTCAGAAATCCACGGAGTGGCAAAGTCACGGAGGAAGTTGAAAGACAGCAAGCAGATCAAGGCTGAAAAAAAAAGGTGAGCGAGGCCCGTGCCTCAAAAGCGGAAGATGGAGTGAAAGTGGCTTTTTACTGATTTGGAATTAGATTTGAAATGGAAACGGAATTATGACAATTATAATATCGTGAACAAAATTACCATTTTAAGCAGGATAAATGATACAGCCATGTATCAAACCACCTAATTCGTATCAGGAAATAGAACATGGCTCAGCTCTAATCTGGCTTAAAATAGAATTATTTAGCCATCTAATTTTCAGCAAATTGCATCCAGTGTGACAAAGCAAAGCCCAAATGAAGGGATTAAAATGAGCATAACCTAGTTATCCTTCTATTATCTCAGGGAATACTAAAAAAAATGTGTCATTACAAGAAAACCAATCTGAATGCATATCTTTGGTAGAATTTACAGAGCACATTCTCATTTGACCATACTCACGTATTGAAAATTAAGTGTCTCTTGGGATTGACAGAACTGGACAGCAAAGTGACTACGATTTCAGAGTTAAACCCTAGTTTTGAGTTGATAGAACTTGTGCATATTAATTGCTGATTTGTGTTTTCTGTGTGTGATAAACATATGGCAAAGGGGTTAATAGCTACGCAATTTAGGGGACATTCTAAGGAATCTTTTATGTCATCTCTATGTTTCTAGCTGGCACAAAGGCATAGTGGTTCTGGGCAGCAGCCTCGCTCACGGGAAAGGCCGCCCAGGGCGGGTGGAGCCTGCCCGTGTCTCTCCTCCTTGGCCTTCGCCGCGATGAGAGCCTGCCTCGCAACGTCGTGGCCCTAAGAGTCACAGGACCATGTTGAAAACACCCTGAGGTATACGTATCCCTGATGCGACCCCAGACCGGGCTCCAAGCACGGCACCAGCACGGCCTTATCTTCCCATCTCCCTGGGGAGAAGGTGGACCCACTCGGGAGAATCCCTGAGCCGACCTTGATGAAAGTGATTCAAAGGCCTCTGTTTCTTCTAGCACTAGCAGAATCACTGCCTCTCTGCTCAGAGGGTTTATATTCAGAAAAAGAACTAAAAGACCTGAAAAACCTGGAAGAAAACAAGGGCTCCTATTAATAGCCTCCTTCCATGAGGAGTCACTCTCTCGCTCGCCCACACGCCCTGAGTGGCCTCCCGGAGAACCCGCTGGAGTGAACTCACAGGCTGTCCCCGTGGGGCTGTTCCGTGCTGCTCCTTCCCGCGTGCACCGTTCCACGCATTTCCACGTTCGCACACCTGGCCAGGCCTGCCGGGCCCTCCCGCCTCCCCAGCAGAGCAAGTCACCTGGCCCGCTCACTCCTGCCACTGCTGTGCTAGTACGGATTCCGAAGGCAAAAGCTTCAGAAACTTAATAAAAAATATGACCTTCTTCTACTGCAGTGATTGACATTGATGCTTGTATTCATTCATTACTAACATTTAACATGTGAGCTCCCCATTCACTGAGCACCTAACTTGGCCCACCAATACCCAGGGCTTCAGAGAAATCCACAGGTGGGGGAAGCCCAAATGAATGAACCAAAAGCACCCCAGGGAAGCCAGGAGGCAGACACTGGGGAGCCAAATCACAAAAGATCATGCATTTCTGAAGACAGGCCAGAAAGAATGAAGCTTTAGTGTTAAAACTATGAATTTTTATTTTAAGGCAAAGAATCTGAAAGTTAATAACTAAAGATTTTTTTAAAAAAGCCTTTTTTTGTAAACCTATAAACAACATAATTGATAATAAAAATTCATAGAATGATACTATTTTTTCATATTTATGTTTTATATTCAATTTAAAATGTGTCACGAGCTGAAAAAAAAAGAAGCCTTCAAAATTGTCCAAGAAGAAACAATAACCATTATTGCATTCCAGCGATAGATTGGAAGAGGCGTTATGATAAATAAAAAGACGGATAATTGAATTAGGGATGCCACGTTTTACACTTCATGTGCCTACTATATCATCTCTCCGCCAATTTAATTTGCCTTGAAAAGAGCTGCGCAGCTCCACTGATTTCTCGAATAACTTTCCTTTCTCAAAGTTGTTCTGCCAAAGCTTTGTTTAAATCTGCAAGCCAGTTTCAGTTAGAGAGACAGTCGTGTCAACGCAGCCAAGCACATTTTTAATTCAGCTTAATTCTTTCCAAGACAGAAATGCAATGGTTGAACTCTTAGGAACGAGTGATGTTTTTCACTCACCATAGCCGATGGGCAGGGAGATGGTCCAGGTGCAGTCCAGGTTGTTGGGGTACGAACCCGGGAAGCCAGGGCTCAGGATCACGCCGCCCATGGTGGTCAGCGTCCCGCCGCAGGTTGCTGTTGAATGCACAAGGGCTGTCAGTCCCAGGTTCTCGGTTTCCCCCAAGAGAAAACTCAATCCAGCCTGCTGTACTGGCCAGGCTAAGCAAGAGCTGAGCTCTGCTCGGGATCACAGCACGTAACACAGTGCCCTGCACTTTGGTTATTTTGGGGGCTCAGCTCTCCCTCTTGTCTGAAATGCTTAAGAATAAAGACCGGGTTGTGCAAAATGTATCTTCTTCTGGTACTGAGAGGCTCTCAGGGAAGGGTAGTGTATTTAACGTTTGCACGGCAGCTGGGCACCAAACTGACTTCAGTATTTTTGCTGCTACTCATCAAACGGAGTTATTACTATTTACTGATTGCTAACTGCGTGCTCCTTACTGAGATAAATGTAATGCATTGCATGGCTCTGCTCCCATAACTACCCTAAAAGGTTGGTGTTATGACTATGCCTATCTTACAGATAGAGAAACCGAGCCCAGAAGAGGTTAAGAAATTTGCCTGAAGTCACATGCCTGCTAATTAGCACAACCAGAATGCTGTTCCCGCATTGCCCGGTTCCAGAACCAAGTCTCAACCAGGACAGGCTTCCATCAGGTTTATCCTCAGTTTTGGAACGCAGCTAGCTGCATGCACCTGTCCTCAGGAAACCTTACGTGGTACCCAGGGTGGAGATACATCCATATACCCCACTCCCCATCTCAGCCACGCACAGGTTATGCTGCTGGGTCTGAGGTTGACTGTGAAGAAACAGGACTGATTTTATAATAAATATTCCCAACAATGTAGGTTGCAGCACATGGAATTCTAATATTTGACCATTTGTAACTTATTTAAATGATGATTTCTTACATTTCAAACTGAATATAAATGACAATACTTCTTTTCAGGAAGCTACATGAAACAGTTTCATCCTTATTCTAACAATGTTCTCATTAGGAAAAATATTTTAGACAAAATATTTTCTGGAAACCTGATTTCAGAAATCTCTTAGGACCTACAGTGGAGCCATTTTTTTCTTTTTTCTTTTCTTTTCTTTTTTTTTTTGTTAATCATCAGGGTAGACTGTTGAGGCTAAATTTAATATTTTGAGAAATAGCCAAAATTCAAGTATAGTTAATATGGTAATTATTGAAGCCAGGCCATCATATTCTGGGTTTCAAATATTGTACAAGTTTAAAAAAATGCATATTAAAAAAGCCAAAAGTGTATTTTTGTGGTGTGAGTCATAATTCCAGAAAAGTCTCGGGCAACACCAACTTTGTTGTGGTGTAATCTGCCCAGGTGACTTCTTGGTGGGTGAAACCAAGCATCTGGAAGGGGAGCTCCAGTTTGCACTTCGTCCATGGTGAACCTGTGGACTTTGTCGGAGACACACCTGTGGGTCTGAGTATCATCCCTGAATACCCCAAATACATTCAGCAGTGACAGCTTTTCCCCCAGGGCACCCAAGACTTCCAATGACAGTAGATATGTACATCCAACCAACCGCAGGGAAGACATAAGTGAAAAATGCCAAATCAAGGGCAAAATAGGAGCACTAATGTTAAAAAGGGCAACATTGCTCAAAAGCCCCTTTTGAGTTTAGCATGATTTTTTAGCAAAAAAACCCCCAAACATTTGGAATTCATGAGCTGCAAACATCCGTGTGCATTTCCAGCTGAGGACTGAGAGAACCTCGCACGAGTGGCTGACACAGTGTCTGAGCACGGAAGTCGTCAGCAACATTGCTGCTTGTGTCTGGCACGGGCCGACCGCCACGTGGCGGGAGACCACCGTGGGCCTGGCCACTGTGACGTCTCCTGTCAAACACACAATAATCGCCTGAGAACTTCCTCACAACCAGATGTGATCCTTTTGTGGTTGCTCCTCTAAAAAAAAAAAAAACAGCTAAGAATTGATGGATGAGCATAAAAACAGAGCTCCCAAAAGATCCATATCAGTCTTTTTCTTCCTCCTTTGCTATATTTTAAGAACTTCACCACTGGTCCAGTCGTGTTTCACGTTGGTTCGACGTCACTGCGGGTTTCAGCTCTCCGCTCGGGGCTCACCCTCCCTCCTTCCCAGATGACCTCCTGCCTCCTGCCCGGCCACTTGCCCTCATGTCAGACCCTTTCTTCCAGGTAAACAGCCTGTTTATAGAGACATATTGGTAAATACGGTATTTCTAAAGGGCAAGCTGCTTATTTTTATAAAAAATAGCTAGGGACCTTATATTTTAGTGGATTTATACATCTTATTTGCGTAAATTCCTGGGGGTCTTTGGTAAGAGTATACTGAATTTTTACTCGAGGGTTGAAGAGCTCCGTGGTGCAGTGAGGATGGGGTCCCTGGGCACTGCCACAGTCTGGGTACCAGCCTCGCTGCCAGGCCCACAAAACCGCTTGACCATGGGGAGCTGGTTATGGTATTCAAAATAGTCGATATTGATCAAGCTCTGAGAACTATCCTTGGCCTTAAGAAACCTCTAGAGAAGTATAGTTTCAGTAACCTCTGGAGAAGTATAGTTTTGTTTGTTTGTTTGTTTACTTGTTTTTTGAGACAGAGTCTCACTCTGTGGCCCGGCTAGAGTGCCGTGGCGTCAATCAGCCTAGCTCACAGCAACCTCCAACTCCTGGGCTTAAGCAATCTTTCTGCCTCAGCCTCCCGAGTAGCTGGGACTACAGGCATGTACCACCATGCCCAGCTAATTTTTTCTATATATTTTTAGTTGGCCAATTAATTTGTTTCTGTTTTTAGTAGAGTGGGGTTTCGCTCTTGCTCAGGCTGGTCTCGAACTCCAGACCTAGAGCAATCCTCCCGCCTTGGCCTCCCAGAGTGCTAGGATTACAGGCATGAGCCACCGCTCCCGGTCTGTGAAACAGTTTTATATACCTTATTTTCATTGGTACTAGTATTTTTCAAAATTAGGACATGAGGTTTCCAGGAGCTAGTAAGTCAAATGTTATTGCTCTGCAGATTTTTAACCCTAAAATTCCCCAGCTTGGATTCATCTAACGCTAACAGCAACATAAACCTGTCAATCTCTCCAGTAGGTCTTTGGGATTTATCATGGGTCGTGTGTGAGCTTTTTCGATGAAAGAAAAAAACCTTCTCTCTATACCTTACAAAGAATTATGTAAGTTGATGTACCTTCAACAATTGCTAATATCCGAGACATATTACATAAAAGAGAAAAGTCAATTATATTTTTGCTAGTGTAAGTGAACTATTCAAATAAAACATCCCCTTACATAATATACCAGGGCATATTATTGGGTTGAATGCCTGCTGGGAATTGGTTTCATTTCAAAGTTTAAAATATTTCAATTCCCACGTTTAAGGGAATGCTCTTTTCTAACAAATAAACAGGAAGATTGATGTTCTGTGTAACGACACAGCGGCACTGTGCCATTTCTTCCTTCCAAATCGAGGCTGGGATTTTAAACCTCCATACAAATAACTTCATGTTTTCAGGTGACATGTCAATCTAGACATTTATGTTTCACCACGAAATAACTTTCATAAAGTAAGATGCTGGCCACTGCGGAACACTTTTCACTTGCAGGAAACGTGACACGGTGAACACGGTACGGACAGGCGTTGTTTACGTGCTGAGGTTCTGTTCGTTTCACAGGTTTTATTTTCCTCTGTACACAATCCCATCTGTGCCCCAGACGAGGTAGTTAAATGTATATTCCTAAAAACCATTTCATACCTAAGGCCTATTTGAGATGTGGGGAAATTAGGCCATCAGAACACGGAACGGAGAGTAATCATGCTGCTTTACTTGTAGGGGCTGACGCACTGTGCTGCCTTGTTCCTTGGCAAAATGGATTCCAACAGTACGCAAATAGCTCAGGGGACAATTTTAAGGACACATGGTGGCCTTTAAAGTAGCCTGCACTTGTCCACATAGAGGGCCACTTTCTCCTGAAACACCAGCTGGCGATACGGAGGGCTTGAGGGCTCTGCACACGGCCGGCACAGTACCCGGGAGTTGGAGGACGACACGGAACTTTGACAAAGGAAACCCGTGACTGTCACAGTGACCCGTGCTTTCTGACACGCAGGCATTTACTGGTCACTCTTGAGTCCAATTCCTTGTACTTCTCCCATGTGCTACTGGTATACAGGTGAGTGGTACGATGTCTGTCACCAAAGCCCTTGGGGATCGTAGGGATGGCAAATCTAATAGCAATATCACAGCTGCACATGGGGAGGTACAGTTGAGTCATGCACCTGGTGGGTGGTGGTCCTGGGTGAGGACAGCTAATTACACCTGAGGGTGGGGGCCTGCTGGGGGGAGGGGCCTCCCGCAGGTGCAAAATTCACGAGTACCCGCAGACCCCCAATAATATGTTGGTGCAATGCTTGGAAAAATCAGCAGCAATGCAAAACAATCTGTTACAAGCAAGAAATAAAAGTTCTACATGAAGACACAGTCAGGTTTGCTGATCTTTCCTTCTGCCGTAGGCTGTGCCAGGGCAGCAGCACGCTGAACCCGGAGGTCAGGGAGGGGTCGCAGAGGACGAATGGCCCTACAACAGCAGCAGATTCTCTGTGGGGACTAGGGAAGGGAGATAGGCCAGGAATTGGGACAGTGTTCACGTCAGAGGTGTGGATTAGCCTGGGGGTCCTTACAAGCCATGTGAGGGGCAGCTGGGAGGTGTCATTTTAGCTGGGTAGTGAGGGGTGGTGAGGGGTGCAGAGTGTCAGGAGACTGAAGGACTCTCCGTGGATAAACGTTAACGAGCCCTCTCCCATGACGCACTTGGAGAGCTGTTGAACTCAGGGGCTGTAGGTGGAATCCTACGGAGACCTCAGGCGGAAGGGCTGGCGAGAGTGAGGAATCTCTTGGATTTGGGGGAGTGAGGGAGAAATCTAAGATAACATCTTTGCTGTCTAGGCACAAAAAGGTGGGTGATAATGGGACTCTCTGAGGCCCAAAGCCCAGGAGGAGAATGGGTTTGCAGAGGCCGGTGGGCGTGGGATGCTGGGTCACTGGCGTGATTATGCTGGGATGATCCCTGACGAGGTCGTATGGTCACCTGAGCGACAGGTAAAGATTTCTGAGCTGGACTAGAACGTACAGGGGGTGGGGGAAGCTCTGAGCCTGAACGAGGGGGAGCAGGGAGCCCCGACGTCTCCGGCCTTTGCGTTCAGGGACGCCCTGTAAGAGAAGAAAGGAGCCCCACCTGCGTGACACTCCTGGCAGCTCACCTGTGCCTAGAGGCTGTGGAGCCAAGGGCCGGGCTCTGCCTCTGCCAGCGCAGCGCTGGGAGGTGCTGGCCGCCTCGGCGAGCTCGCCGGCAGGCGGTGTGTTTCCTCTATGAAACACCATCCACCAACTTCGCACAGGCAGTTTGTAATTCTGGAGTTTGTTTCTGGAAACCTGGTTTCCCTGAGGAGGCTAAAAGTCTCGATGGGAAACTGCTCAGGCTTGCAGACCAGCTAGCATTCCTTCTTTCCCACAAATTAACAGACCTGACTTTTTTTTTTTTTTTTTTTTGGTCATTTGAGTTCAGGCCCCGTGTGGGCAGCATTTACATCTGGACCTGTGTAGGATGAACCCGAGATGCTGAAAAGGGCTGAGCTATTGCGCCCCGCAGGGCGTGTCATGCTGTCCTTATAGAGGGAGTATTCTGAAATTGAGAAGTTTAGAGGAGCATCCTCTGAGGCCAAGAGCAGAGCGCACGGGCCGCGCTGTTCCCGGTGCGAACCTACCGACGCAGAGGGGTGACGGGTAGTTCCAGCGGCGAACGGTCCCCGGCATGCACGAGATGTGGGAGCGGCCCTGTGGAGGGAAAACGAGATCAAACTCATGCATTTGAAAATACAGCATTTAAGGGTTTGTGTGGGAGACTATCTGTACTTTCTTTATCTCTTTGTTTTAATTTCAAATGTAAAAAAATCAGAAATTGTAAAATCTAGTTCTACTAATGATTACTATTACATCATATATTTTGACTCAACATAGAAAAAAATCCATTATTACTGTATTTCTTTTTTACTAAAAAGCAATGTTCTTTTAAATAGGCCATATCTCTGCTTGGATCCTTTCCTAATATTTGAAGAAGATTGATAATTGTGCAAAGTATGCTTTTTTCCCCAACATCAGAATTTATAGCTTTTTGGTCTAAAAGGCCAAAAGTGATTAGGAAATAGAAGGTATTGATTAGAGGGTAAAATGTCAGTGATATTTTATCTGCTTATGAAAATGTAACCTTCCTGTTTGGGTCTGGTCACAGGTACATGATCACAGGTGTGGAAAGGAAACGGGTCAGGTCTGCCTTCATCACAGAAAAGGAAGATGTAATAGTCACTTGGTCACTACCCAGCCTCTCAAGCCATCAAATTAACCCCCTGCAGCGAAAATGACACTCATCCCTCAGGGCCTCCTCCTCCTTTGCATATATAAAGTTTCCAACTTTCATCTTTTTTTCAATATGCTTTTTTGTTGCATCAACTTTCAGCTTTATTTATTTTATTACCTCATACTATGGGGGTACAAATATTGTTAGGGTTACATATCTTGCCCCTGCCCCCCCCCCCCCCCCCCGCCCCGCTATGCCAGAGCTTGAAGCGCGCCCAGCCTCCAGGTGGTGCGCACCGCACCCACCACACAAGTGCAGATTTCAGCTTTAAAAAATCTGTTCTAGTCTTTCTCTTTTAAAAATCACGCAGGGGAGGGTTAAACTCAGAGATGTTTCCTGCTAAAATGTCTCTTACAAATTAAAGAGAAGGTAACAAATGAGACCTCTGTGTGCAGACTATGTTCTTTTTTTTTTTTTTTTTTTTTCTGATTGTGACTCAATGGCCTATCTGCCAGGCTTACTTATCTGTTGAATTTCCATTTGCCACTGACAAATTGGCATGGAGGCAATTGAAAAACATGTCTTCAATGTGTGTTAAGTAATCCCGGCCACACTGGGAACACAGCAGATGAGACTTTGTTCTAATGCGGTTATCAATGGCAAACCTATTCCCTATGCTTAGAAACCTTTCATACTCAATTCACCTGCCACAAACTATTTTTATCATACTTTTTGACATTGTTAAAAAGTAGTGACAGTGAAGGATGACCGTGTTTTTAAATAGGATATCCGGACAATGTTTTTGCTGCTAACATTCATGCTCTGTGTATCCTCATTCTCTGATCTATTAAATTATCTTTAATAAATTTCTTTATTTGGAAAAATATCAAGGACAAAAGCCTCTGGAGGTATTTATTGAAGACTGCCAATAAAATAGTCATTTGTTACCAATCTATCATATTCTGCTATTGATTTTGGTAAAAACAATTCACATGAGGGATTATAGCTAAAATGTTTATAATGAATCAAAACCAAGACAGGACTCTATGTATTTGCTTACTAGTTTCTACCCAAATAAGAATTTTCTTTTCCTTTTATTTTTTTAAAAAAACACTAAAACAGGTCTAGAGAAGATGGAAATCATAAATCATTCAAATATTCAGGATTTCTTTTTAGCGTGTGATCCACACCATGCACATGAATCTCATTAGGCATATGTATATATAGACATCCACGTGTTTACTATGCAAGGGACAATGCTTGTCATGACTAACATGTAATTTGTGCGTGCTGACATTCCAAATATATCACTGTGTTAGTAAAATTGTCAGTTATTAGCCATTTAAAATAATCCAGAATCCTTTCTTGGTCATGTGAATGGCAAACAGCAGCATGCAAACTCAAAGCTTGACTTTGTAATGAAGGGAAAAAAAAAATAGCTCAGTTTGCATTCGCAAAACAGAGCTGAGACGTGGTCTGATTGGGTTGTAGAAGTGTGTCCACAGGCTGCATCTCGAGGCAGCACATCGAACAACTCGTTCTAAGAGATCTCTTTAACAAGGAATCCTTTCTATTTTCTCTTCTGAGGGCTACAGTAATATCATTTAGTAAAAAAGTAAATAAATAAATAAGCTCTGACTCGATGGGGGAGGGAAGGTAAGAGCAATGTATGTAACCTTAACATTTGTACCCCCCTATTATGCTGAAATAAAAAAAAATAAATTAAAAATAAATAAATAAATAAATAAAACGCTAACAGAAACTGTAAAGTTACATCATCACTAAGTAGAAAGAAGATGTCCAATGGCCATCCATGGTCAAAACCATGCATGACAGTGTGGGAATTTGGGGGAGAGCAGAGAGAACACACTATTTACGTGATTTCCGTCAATTATAATGCAAGCCAAAAAAAAAGAAAATAAAAGGGCATAAAAGTGGCATATTGCACAGATCGAGATGCTTCTGTAAATGAAACCCTTGCAATAAGACGCATGACTATTTTACATCGTAACGTGTGAGGCAGAAAAGCCGTGTCTTGGAGTTGGCCTTGATGGCCTTCGTGTGCTTGGCTAAACCTCGTCGAGAGGCCCAACGTTCAGGAGTGCTTCCTCACGCCGTTCCCGCCACGGAACTCCAGTCTGCCTCCCGTCTCTTTCGGAGCCCCAGCGGGGGCGGCAGTACCCACCACGGCTCTGCGACGTCGGCTCGGATGAGTTCTCACGAGGGCGACTTTATGTGCCGGGGTCTGTTTGTAATAATAGCAGCGACAGTTCTCACTTACTGAAGAGTGCCAGGTATTTTCTAGACGTTTCCCCCAGGTGGAAGGCACGCATCACGTGGTCTCCACACCACGCGAGTGACTGGGAGTAACGAGGCTTTGCAGGGGAAGCACTCGGAACAGCTCTCAGCATTCCACATCTGCTAGCCGCTGTTGGTGCTGTCACTCAATTTGGTTCTGCTAGACGTTGACCCCGACAGACATGCAGAAACCGAATTAACTGCAATGGTGTTATTTCACAGTTGTGTTGTTGCAACTCTTTGTTGACACTTACCCGGGCTATTTTCTTTAAGTCATTATAGAACATGGCTAACATAAATTTCCTTGAAAAATGACCAGCTTCAATGTCAGAATACACATACAGCCAACATACCCTATATTACCTGAATTAACTGAACAGAAGGAATGTCAGCAGGCTTAAATATTTCTCCTGGACTTTGGGATATACATGTTTTGATGACCAATTTTTATTATTGGCAGGGAGAATTATATAAGAATTATGCTAAGTGATAGAAACTATACCTTGTGTGAGCCTATTCATGGTCAAACCAGAAAATAAATAATAGAAAAATGACTAATCTTGCTATGTATTAGTTTATAAAAAACTTTTTATTTAAACACTATAAAAGTCTATGAAAAACCTCACACTTAATATTTCTTGAAAACTATTTAAATCTGTTATTGGGATGCCTTGAGTACCTAGCACAAGGTATGCATTTAATGATAATTTATTGATTGAATGATGACAACCGTTTGCAGAGCGGTATAAGCACATGACTTTAGCAGACTCACTTATCGGGGGTAAAGAGACGGTCAACACTTTGCCCCTAATGTTCTCTGCATACATATGAGCAGAACATCTATTTTTGAAATAAAATAATTGTAAAATACAGAATGCTTGGCTTTGAAACAGGACTGTATCCTCTCAATGCTATTTCCAAATGATAGTTAAGATCAGGGCTCCTCAAACTTTTTAAACAGGGGGCCAGTTCACTGCCCCTCAGACCATTGGAGGGCCGGACCATAGATTAAAAAAAGCTATGAACACGTTCCTATGCACACTGCACATATCTTATTTTGAAGTAAAAAAACAAATGGGCAGAAACACCTGCATGTGGCCCTCGGGCCATAGTTTGAGGACGCCTGGTTAAGATTATCGACGTGCATGAGTTAACAGGAACAGTTCGATTCACGGAGTGAAAGAGGGAAAACCAAATTAGCCATCTGAGTACGAACTGCAGGCTCTGTCTCTAAGTGAGCGGCCTGGAGATGACCGTGGTGCACTGTTTTTCCGTCACTGAGAACTCGAGAGAAACGTACCTGCAAGGTGTAGCCCGGCTCGCACTGGAAGGAGAGCACATCGTTCACCAGGTACCGGTCGCCGATTTTGATGCCGTTGCTGGGGAGGGCTGGCTCCTGGCACGCGGCCAGACCCACAGCTGCAGGGAGGCAAAGACAGACACCAGAAATGACGCACGACAGACACTGTTCTCAACTGTTTGAATGATAAAAGTTTTCTTTTTCTATTGCTGTCCAGTGGTAACTCTTCCTCTTGTTATTCTACCTAAAAGAACACTAAGTGACTTTAAATCAGAGTTACGAGCTAATGCGTGAATGCTGATTCATTTCATTTCCATCATGCCGTGGATCAAAGCTTTTCTTTATGCAATAAAATTTGTTACTTTCGCATTTAGTGTAAAACACCTCGGTCTCCACACATAGACATGGTGAAAAGATCCTCAAAAAAGGACGTTTCCTATTATACACAAAACTCAATGATCTTGTCTTCTTGTTTTTGTTTTTCTCAAACATACGCAGCAGGCTTTATGAAAAAAAATTAAGTGTGAATCTGGAAATTCCATTCTTCCAGAAAAACACAGTATGAGAACAAATACTTTATATTCAGTCTCTCTCTTCCCCAAGTTCTTTCTCCCCCGCCCACTTCTCTTTATCTCTCTGTCTTTCTCTCTCTAGAAAAAAAAAATTCTTATGAAGTCTGTTTCTAATTAAACAGGACCAATATTTATGGCCCCTAAAACTGTTACCCAGCACTTTCTTGGATGAGTTGCCCTCAATTAAGGCATTCAAAGATTTTTTAAAATTTTGTCATATAATATAGGAATTCAGACTAAACTATCGAATAAATGAACTCTAAGTATTATTAACACTGATACCTGTCTCTATAAAACCTCCTCATGAGAATAAATCAAACATGTAGTTATGGTACTTTATGGAAACCAAAATCCGTTTTGGTTAGCCAAAGGTAAAAACTTTGCATTGTAAGAGGAACGAGCTCTGAGGATCCAAAATGTACAAGGTGGGCGATGATGGATGTGTCAATTAATTTAATTAAAAATGTGTCTGACCTAAGTGGACACATAGGAATAACATTTATCAGGTGTCGGGCAGGTGGGGGGAGGAGGGGATGGGTATATACATACATGATGTGTGTGATGTGCACCGTCTGGGGGATGGACACGCTTGAAGCTCTGACTCTAATGGGGAGGGGGCAAGGGCAATATACGTAACCTTAACATTTGTACCCCCATAATATGCCGAAATAAAAAAGAAAAGAAAAGGGTGCCAAAATGTGTTTGAAATGGAGCTCAAGACCTGTTGATTGCAAATAGTCTCATCATGGGTCTAGCATGTGTTGAAGAAGCAGGGAGATAGGCCTCCCTAGGGTAGACCAGCTTATCGTTCTTTGTGTGACCTTGGATTACTAACGCTCTAGTTCTTGCACTTAACGCTGACATGAGTGAGTTTATCACATTAGCTGATTGGCTGGGACCCTGAGTAGAGAGGCTGGGGTAGCGGGGAGGACCTTAGTTAATCCAGAGGCAACAACCAGTGGGAGGCGGAAGCAACAGGTGCAAGCCGGGCAGCCACCCTGGTGGTCCCCATGCACAAGGAGACCCCAGGTGGTCTGCCCTGCCCATGGGCTGGTCCCATGGCAGGGGCTGCTGCCAACAGATTCTCTCTCTCCATGCACACGCCACTGTCCCATTGGCCCTCATTTAAATACACACACACACACACATATAAGTTCAAAAATATAATGATTAAGAACTTCAAGACTGGTGACAACAAGCTTGGTACCCAGTACCCCTCACATAGCACTTGCTCATGGACCAGGCTCTAGGTCCAGGCTACATACAGAGTCTGCACGGGTTGCTCTGGGAGACGCAAGGCAAGATGAAAGAACACCCCACACGGCCCCGTGTGCTAGTCGCTGTGCATCACAGTACTCCAGCTCATCCTCACAATGACGCCGCAGCTGGGCCGCTTGCATCTGAAGGGAAGGAGAGGCCAGGTGAGGTCGGCCTGGCTGGTCCAGGTGCACAGGGGAGGAAGCCTGTTCGGATAAACCCATCTCTTCTCCTGGGGGCTGAGGGTGCATCTCCTCTACTGCCTCCATGTGGGGGCCGCACACCCTCAGTCCCTACCCCAGACCCCCAAGTCGGACCGGGAACAGGCCTGCCCCTCTGTCCCTGGATCCTGAGAAGGTTAAACAGAGAGAGAGAGAGAGAGAATATCTTCATTTCCCATTAGTGGGATCGCTCATTTGAGAACACTGTGCTACGGAATCCGGGTCAGATGGAGGCGTGGGTATATAGACCTGCTGAATAATTTCAAGCCATGCAACATATTGATTCCATATGGGATGAGTAGGTATGAGGAGTGTCATGAAGCTTTTCTAAGTTGATTTAGATTTTTGAAATCTAAGTTGAAATAGATTTTTCCTTAAATGGCTATATTTTAAAATATATATTTAAGACACCATAAGCATTACGCAGAAATCTATTTATGCCTAGCACAGATTTTCAAGCCATTTGGGGCTTTTCATAGAAGGATAAAACTGCTGAATGTGAAATAAAATACACTCACTTAGGGCTTTTACTTGTTTTATTGGTGTATATCTAAAATCTCTCTCTATCTTTTTTTAAGTTTAGAATATAGATGACGATGACATTTAAATTCCATCCTTTCTTCCCTACCACAGAAGAGCAAAATTATCTGTCATATATCACTTAGTTTTTTTATTTCACCCTGAAGAATACATGGACTTAAAATACCTGGTATAAAATTTCTAAGAGCAGTTGGGAACACTAAAAATCTAATTTATGGTGATACTATATCATCATTTTGGCCTACTTCAAAGAATACACTTGGCATGACAGAGAACAAATAATATATGTAACTCAAAAAAGTTCAAAATGAAGAGAAAAAAATATTTTGAAATAAAAAATAAAATGAATAATTCATATCAAATTCCATTTACTAAATTCTCACCTTTCTCACATAAGATGTAATGAGTTTTTATTTATTTACTTTATTTGTCTATTAAATGTTGATTTGTATGCAGTTATAGTGTACTGATGTATTTTCATTTGCTTCTTCCTTGAATTCTCTGTCTAAATCCAAATCATCCCCTGAAAATAATAATAATAATAATAAAAATCAACCTTGCATATATATCTGTCCCCTTAGGAATTATAACTAATTTTCTGAATAAAATAAAAACACACAGAAACATTCCAACCAGTGTTTAGAATGGCCAGACTTGGGAAGCAGTTATACGCAGACCACAGCGTTTGAAATGCAGGAAGAACCGACGGTCTGTCTTTCCTTCCTTCTCCAGGGTGAGCAGGCTATGCTAGAAGCTGAGAATGCAAAGGTCATGCACGCTATTTGCAAGGACATTTCTTAGTAACGTCATTGAAACCTGTTGTTCTATTTATCCAGGAATTGACAAAGTGGATAAGAGGTAAGACAGGTATTTTCTGCACATTGCAGTTCTTTCTTAGAGATGCAGCAATCCACCTGCAACACGGAGAGTGATGAAGCCGCTGTGGAAACAGTGGCTTTATGTCCTGGGCAGGGGCAAAAGACCTGCAGGGATTTCTGAGTTTGTAGCTAAGGGTGTGTCAGACTCCGGTGTGGAAGAGCTGGGCTCTGAGCATGTGGCAGAGACGGAAGTGCTGAAAAGGCCAGTGAGGGGGCCAGGAGGGGCTGGAGCAGAGCCCTATGGGGAGGTCTCTGTGCAGAGAGACCCTCCGTGCTGACCCGAAACAGCAATCTGGAAGGAGGTGGCGTAGTGCAAAAAAGTCAGTAACGTAGAATAAAACGATTAACTTTCTGACCTTTAGGGGACAGAAGGTGTTCTCCTGAAGAACTGTCGGTGAGGAACAAGATTAGGCTGTTTGCATTTAATCACTGTACTGATCAAAACGTGAAATAAAGATAACGTGACAAGAAGTAGGCCAGGTGGTGTTTGGTAATAAGTATGAATAGAAAGGAGGTAAATTTGGGTCTATACATGTATACATCCTTTGTTTAAAAAAATCTAAAGAGAGAACGTTCTTTAACAAATCTCTCTTTTATGCAGCGTTTTATTTATTTATTTATTTATTTTTTGAGACAGAGTCTCACTTTGTTGCCCAGGCTAGAGTGAGTGCCGTGGCATCAGCCTCGCTCACAGCAACCTCAAACTCCTGGGCTCAAGCGATCCTCCTGCCTCAGCCTCCCGAGTAGCTGGGACTACAGGCATGTGCCACCGTGCCCGGCTTATTTTTTCTATATATATTAGTTGGCCAATTAATTTCTTTCTATTTATAGTAAAGACGGGGTCTCGCTCTTGCTCAGGCTGGTTTCGAACTCCTGACCTCGAGCGATCCTCTTGCCTCGGCTTCCCAGAATGCTAGGATTACAGGCGTGAGCCACCGCGCCTCACCTATGAAGCATTTTAGAAGAAAGATGCTTGCATCTGTTGAAAGGGATATTTATGCCGTTAAGTTGGGGAGGTGGGATCACATAAGTGATGGGCAAACCTACACACACAGCCATTTATTTAGACACATAAACAGAAGATTTACACAGATAGAAAGAACTGTCCTAAAGACAGGCTAAAAATAAGTTGTGAAACAGGATCATGTGATAGGAAAATTCTAAGTCAATTTCTCAGAAGCAGAGACATCCGTAAGGACCAAATTGTCACGTTATTAGCAAAATTATTGATAGAAAGGATTTCTAGCTCTTTCAACCAATAGTGTCCTTGTATTTTATACTATAAATGATAAATAACATAGCACATGTGAGAAAGCAATGTTGCTTCAAAAGGTGGTTCTCGAACTACCTGAGTCTGAATCATCATGCTCCCTGATTAAATGTGAAGATGACGTGAAGGTGATTTTTGGGGAATCTAAATGTTTAAAACCACTGCTATAAAGAAACAACAAAACACACGGGGCAGCCTTGGGGGGGGTGAGTTTTACGTACTATGTTGTTTATACAATATTATCTGCAGATATATTTTGTGTTCATTGTCAATGTTAAAATTTGGGCATTTTTGAAATGTGCCCATACATACAGCTGCGATTGGATTTAGAATGCCGCAAAAGAAGTTTTCGAACCCCGTGAATCTAGCCTGTGAAAGCAAAGAATATAAAACAAAGCCATTAAGAAAGATGAGTGTCCTAATTTGGCCAAAAATATAATTTAATGGCCTCACCTACCACTGATCATGAAATGTAAGAGTTATGAATCAGAATATAACAATGGCCTCGTCAGGTTTCCGGAATTTATTGTAGCCATTGTTCAAAATCCACTGGGCAGAATTCAGAGAATAGTTTGCTTAAATCATACAAACAAAAATGACTTTCAAAATACATGATAAACATGCAATGTCTATCAAATACTTAGAACAGGATACATGGGACCTTTGTAGACATTATGAACTGAAAAACTCTGGGTTATTTTACTCAATTTGGCATCATCCTCATTTGACTGCTAGAGCGTATGTGGTTTTCAAAATGTGCAACTTAAAAAAATACCTTCCAACTGGAGAGCTCAAAACAACAGTTAACGTAATAACCAAAAAGCAAGGAAGCAGATCCAAGGGAAAAGATGAACAGGACTGGAGTTACGTGGCATGGGAAATAAATCAAAATACATATATGTTCAGATACATGAGTATCCAAAACATAGTAGACTATCACAAATGCTATGATGATATAAAAAGTCATTCTTTAATTTTGAAAATAAAAAAAATTGTTGACTACACTGTTTTTTGTAACTAAATAATTAT
This sequence comes from Mirza zaza, assembly GCA_008750895.1. Taxonomy (NCBI): domain Eukaryota; kingdom Metazoa; phylum Chordata; class Mammalia; order Primates; family Cheirogaleidae; genus Mirza; species Mirza zaza. The sequence continues at coordinate 26,928 of VSMD01111208.1, forward strand.
TTTTTTGCACAAAACTGATAGATAAAAGTCCATCTTTCTTTATAGGCCCAGAGGGGTCGTGCACCTTAATATGGAAGTTCTGCTGATCAGCTCTTTAAAACCCTAATTCAAAATTGCATTAAAGGTCAGGATATGTGCTGGAAAACAGGGGAAGAAAGCCATCCAGTCCCTTAGGGAGACCACATGTGAACGTGACAGCAGATTAAATAAAAGCCAGACGCCATGATCACAGAAATACACCTAAGCGCGTCTACTGTACACGCAGACTTTTATATCATACGTGTAATGAGTCAGTAAGTCTTCAGTACAGCAAAGATCATCTGTAGAGAAAACTCCATGAATGCAATGCAATTCTAGGAATAGAAAAGAAAGAAACTATGTTTTATTTATTGTCCAGTGCATTTAGACTGCACGTGGAGCCAAAATGATTTTGTCAGACCTGCAAATTGTTGGCAGGTGCAGCACATGTAATAGATGGTATTTCTGTTCCTTCCATTTGTTAGAACATAAGGTCACTTCAGAGAATAAAGGATCCTGTGTCCAGTGTCAAGGGAAGTGATAAAATACACTTGGGGGAAGTCAAACATTGTGTGTCTCTCTCTCGGGGATTCATAAGTTACATTAGTATCTTAAAGGCGCAGAAAAATGGTGCAGTGATGGATTCTCTCCAGCTTTATCTAACGCAGGGCTCCCCAGCTGTGCCTGATCCCAGGGCCACTTTGGTCCCCGTGACACCCGGAAGTGACACAGGGAGGCGTGTCCTGCAAAACACCTGAGCCGCACCGATCCAGGCTGATGTGCTTATCCCTGGGGAGGGGTGAGTAGCCCACCCAAACCCACAAAACTAGGCAATGGCGCAGCCTGTCTGCACACCTGCTCTCTGGCTTCTCCGCAAATGATGCTTCCGGCCCCACACCGTGCAGCCTTGCTCACAGGTGGAGATTAAAATTGCTCCTGGACTATCAGCGTGCTTCATTCCCCTAACTAGACCACAGGACCCACACAGATAAAACACTTGGTCTTTCTCCCTCATTAGCATCATGGGTGGGGTGTTTTGTTTCCCTCAACATGCATGTGGAAGCCGGACCCTCCAGAGTGATAGCATTTAGAGGTGGGGCTCTGGGAAATAATTAGGGTTAGAGGAAGTCAAGTGTGGGGAGTTCATGATGAAATTCGCACCCTTCGGAAGGGAGGAAGAGACCGGAACTTTTTCCCTGTAGAGTGTGCACCCCAGGAAAGGCGAGATAAGGACAAGACATGATGAAAAGATGGTCAAGCCAGTGAGCAAACCTTGCCAGGAACTGAGTCTGCTGGCAGCTTGACCCTAGACCTTCTGGCCTCCAGAACTGTGAAAGGTAAATGTCTGTGTCTGTCTTCTAAACCACCTGGTCTGTGGCATTTTGTTATAGCAGCCAGAGCTCAAAAAGACTGTTAGTCTATACCATGCACCTAGCACATGTCTGGAATAAGCCAATACACATTTGTTGAATTAACAAATTTTAAAAAAAGAATAATAATTTTGGGCAAAATTATCTCACCCCTTATCTAAAAAATATGTTGTCTGCCAGATAATGTGTTCCCCTATTTTTACTAATAAAGAACTAATGAGATGAAATAGTGGCTCTTTAGTGATACCTATTGCTTTAAGAAATAACAAGAAATAGATTAACAGTGCCCAGAGACATGTTGCTGAATGTATCCCTCACTTGTGGTGAAAAACGAAACATCCTTGTTTATACACAGGCCCTGGGCTATGTATTTACGGCAGAGTTGCTACATTTGTTTTATGAATGGGAATGATTACTAAAGATATAGCTGTGTAAGTGCTCTTTTCCGTAGAGCTGTTTATTACAAATTCTAGCGACTCATTCCACTTGAAAATTTACTAGACAGACATACGGCTGAGAAAACTCAACTATTAAATTTAGTTGGTGTTTTAAAATGCCAAACATTACACTTGAACTTAGCCTCAATTACACAGAAATAAATCTAGTGGTGCATGCATTTATTGTAGCTTCCAGGGTTTTTGAGCGGAAGGTCCATTATATGTTTAAAACAATGACAATGATAGCAATTTCTTAAAAACTTCTCAGATTGTTTAATTTGTAAATCAGATATATCAAAGAGAATAATTATCAAATAAAATGTGGACATTTAATACATGTGACTATATATGTACACATTTCGATGCTTAACAAAACTTTTACATTTATTTGAATTTTATAAAAATAAGCAAATGTAAAATATTCAGATTTAATTGAAATTCTTAGTACTCAATAGGCCAAATCATCAGTCCTAACCGACTGAATCAGGAACTTTATTGAATTTTTTTTAAACAGTAAAATATATGCATAATTGCAATAGATTTGTCTTTTTTTATGTTCTAAAACTGGATTTAGCAAATGATGTCCCAGGGGCCAAATCCAAATTTCTATTGTTTCTTTATTATCTATGACTGCTTCCACTTAATTCACAAGGATACATATATTGATCCCTTTGCCTGTTATGAGAAAAAAAAAGCTGCTCATTCAAGTTTTATAGCACTCTATTATATCCTCAGAGTGTAAAACTAAACTCCTTCATATAGATATATGATCATTATAAACATATATTTGTGGTATTTGCTCTAGATATATGAAGAAACATGAACATGCACATTCTTACATTTTAAAATATTCAGACTTTCAGAAGTCTATGCAGACAGACCATATCCACGTCAAAACAAAATGTGAAATAATGCAACACATTAGATCTTAATAGTATTTAAAATCTGATGAACATAATTTCGAAAAGTCAACACTCACCACACATCTCCAAAACAGATGCTACAACTCTATGCCAACATTCAGGCCAAATATGTTCTTTGCTGACCACATAAGAAATTGCTAGCACAAAACGAAGTGAAGGAATTTGTTTTTTGAATTCTCTGTTCTTAGAATAATGTTAATTAATTTGCCTAGCCCTTCAACTATTTGATTTTAGCTTTTTGAGAACTATGACAAGTCTGGGGTGACATAATGAAGATGGCGGACTAGGAAGCCCCACACTCTGCATCCCCCATGGAGACGCCAACATAGCAACAGCAAACAAACCAATCACATGATCAGTGGCCTCACGTGAGTAACAGAGGCGGATGTGCCAAATGACAGCCACTAATTTCCAGCAAAAGTCTTTTTCATGTGAGAGACATTCTGAGACGTGGGTAGTGGCAGAGTTCATTTTACGATTGAGGATTCTTGCAAGCAACGACCAGATCAGATTGTAAGTACATGAGCTTACTGGTAGGACCCATCTTTTAAATAACTGTGGAAACAGTAGCCGACTGTCCACAAGATGTGACTTTAGGATAAGGACCCAGTTCCATAGAATCCACCCTTGCCCCAGCCCTCCTCAAATCCATTAAAGCCTGAAATTCCAAAGACTAGCAGAGGACAACAGAAAAACTTATTTCAGCCCCTTTATTTAGAAAGAAAGTCAATCAAGGGAACTTGTGATTAATTTATATTGCACATTTCCCTTAAATTTAATAATCGTTAAAATACCAAAATATTACAGGTAGGAGTAAAGTTTTAATCTGTTATCGGTCTTTTGAGTTAGACTCATTACACAAATAAATACTGAATGCCTAATAATCTTGCACGAGAGACTTCACATTCCCAGAAGGGGCTCTGGAATTCTCCATAATATAAAAGAGAAGCTAGAATCTATGTTACTTGAAATACTTCCCTGGTCCTTGGCACAGGTAGAACTTCATAGGGAATAAGAGACACATGAATAATTGTCAATTGATGTTAATAAAAGCAATTTATATAGGACACACAGGAACATTTTTTGTTTGCCAAACTGTGGAGTTAAGAAAAGGTCTCAGAAGGTTCTTTGAAATGAAAATATTTAGAGAAAATCTTACAGGTTGATTCATATAGAAATAAATGTAATAAGGGCCTTAACACGAAGCAATTAAGAAGATAACATCATCACACCTTAGAAAGAACACTCGTTTATAGGGTGTGCTATGGTCTCCTCTCGGAGTGCCCAGGAAGAAATCTCTGCAAACACACCGAGAAGTATGTTATAAGGTTCTACCTTGTGCGATCTCTCATTTGTTGGCATGTTAACTCACGCCCACCAACAATCAAACTGAGAAACCTTATTGACACTACCAACACAATATTAAAGAGTCATTAAAACATGTGTTAATAATTTGCATGTTAAGGATCATTGTAATTATACAGGGCTAATCCAAGTTGTCAATATTCAATTATGGTGACATCCTGCTAGAAATGTTTAGTACTTTTTTTTTTTCTTCAAAAGACGTAAGGCATTTTCCTGAATTTTACTCCTCACTTAGATACTTTCCTCTGTAGCGCCTGTTTGGAGACAAATGCACAAAGGAGATGAATTGCAACTCGTACTTAATCACTGAAAACAAGCATGAAGGAGAGCGTTTCAGAAGCACACCCATAATACTATGACTTCACAGTGCTAATATTCTGCTGACCAGTTTAATCACCCACTTAGCCACCTGCAGAAACTAAGGCAGTTAATTATATCATGTTCCCAACATCGTATCAGAAACTGAGAGATGACCATCACGTAAAGATCACTTCTGCATTTTCTAGAAAATCTTTTTTGAAGACCATTCCCTTGCAAATGAAGAGTACCTTTTAGAATACAGAGCAACAAGAGAGTTTATCTCAATTAATTACTATATTCTATTTCTTAAAAAAGAGAATTATGTAAATAAATTCTATTACCTCTTTTGCTTTTCACTTCCAGAAAATTCAATGCTAAATTTAAGGCTTAATAAAAGCAATGCTCTTATTAGGTGGCTAATACATTTATACCTCTCTTTTTAGTTTGGTGGCCTTTAAAAATTTTTTTCTTTTAAATAATTTCCTCACTGTACACACATTTTTTTCATTTTAAGTTGCATCAAATACTTGAAAAGAAGTTATCATATTTTTAATCTAGACATTCTTATTTTTTTATGCATTTGACTATGTATTTTTTTTTGAGTGAGGTCTTATCCATTCATGACACATTGTTTTCACTATACACTTAACTACCAATTATATAAATATATTATGTGAAGGACTTAATTATATATAATAAGCCTTGTACTTGGCATACTTGAAATGGTAATATGTTATATCACAGGATGTATACTGCATTGTAGCATGTCTATCTTACTTGCCTTTCTGGGAAAACGTCACATCTTATGGAGTCTAGAGATATTTTGTTAACTCCACTGGGTTTCCCAGTAGTGAAAGTGCATTGGAAAAATTCCTCTTAAGAAAGGCGGTGAGGCTGGGTGCAGTGGCTCACGCCTGTAATCCTAGCACTCTTGGAGGCCGAGGCGGGCGGATCACTGAGGTCAGGAGTTCAAAGCCAGCCTGAGCAAGAGCAAGACCCCGTCTCTACCATAAATAGAAAGAAATTAATTGGCCAACTAATATATATAGAAAAAATTAGCCGGGCATGGTGGCGCATGCCTGTATTCCCAGCTACTTGGGAGGCTGAGGCAGGAGGATCACTTGAGCCCAGGAGTTTGAGGTTGCTGTGAGCTAGGCTGACGCCACGACACTCACTCTAGCCTGGGCAACAAAGCAAGACTGTCTCAAAAAAAATAAAAATAAAAAAATAAAAAAGAAAGATGGTGAAACAAAAAATTTCCATAAATAGAATTACTTGGGTATTGGGTTGACTCAGTGGCATTATACTAGCATGAAACAGAACAACTGTAGCAGTCTTTAGCTTGAGGTTGAATACACTGATTGGCTTTAGGGTGTTAATTTTGGGTCGATGCCATTAGATGGGGTGTTGAAGGGTTCATGGAGGGCCCAGAACTCAAATATCTTCTGATTTAGCAAGACAAATGCATATCAGTTCAATCATAAGAATAGTCTAAAAATGAAAAAAAAAATGATTATTAAACAAGCATTGTTACATATAAAAATCAGAACAAATGGTTTCTGTCACAAACTATCTCCAAATAGGAAGCAGTTCTCAATTAGATGAGATCATCCTGCTAATAATTTATCTGTATTATAAATGCATAATAAATTTAGTTCTGATTTATCTGTGAATATCTCTCAAACTTTTTCAGTTGTGATGAAACCTATGTCACTAATTTAAAGTTATGCTTGAGATAGGCAACTCAGAAAGTTTCTTAATCTGATGCTTAAAAACGAGCATTTGAGAAAAGCTTCTCAATGCTTAACCTAAAAGGTGTTTTAGTATTCATATAGCCATCGTTGAACCGGAGCAATTTAAAAACCCCTAAAGCCCCTAAAAAAATCCTTCGAGTAATTAAAAAACCCACCAAAGAAATGTTGAAACCCTTAAATTTTAAAACCCTTGAACTAGAACCACGTAACAATCCCACCCACTTGGGATACAGAAATCTGCAAGACAAATCATCGCTCCCACTTTAAGTGAGAAAATGCCAAACTATAAAATCGTAACTTCTCTTGAACCTACCGGGGGGCTGGGATTGTGGATGCCCAGGTGACCTCATTGCCGAAGGACAAGCCCCTTCCGGAGAGACGGGTGTGGGGTCCATGTGGCTGAGCTCAGGTGAGAGCGACCAGGTCAGAACCAACCGGCTCCACCTGAGTAAACGGCCGCAGGGACCAGGCAGACAGGAGTGTGTCCTTCCTCCCACGGCCTCTAGCAGGTGGCCAGGAGAAATGTTGGGGACATAGCAGGAGCCTGGGGGGAGCCCCCCACCCCCAGTGCCAGGGACCCCGGGAAAGAGGGGCACGAAACCACACACCCACACACGTCCCTGAACCTTCTCTCTCGGGTCACACACGCCTTAGACCGCCATGGGAGGAGCAGCAAACCCTGCCACCTCTGGGACCAGGCAAAGACGCAGTGTGGCTTGGAGAAGAAAAGCAGCCTGCAAATCTGGGAACAGAGCAGGAGGGTGGCAGGGGCTTAGGATTCTTTGCCAATTCCAAGACTGAGGTCTCTCAGCACCAGGCACAGGCAGGAAATTCCCTCCCAAGGCCAACCACAGGTAGGATTTCACCCCCTCGGCAGGGAGGACAGGGGTGCTGAGAAAACCCACCCTCTGTGCAGACCCAAGGGTCTGACTCAGGCCGCAGAAGATCAACCAACCCAGCCCCTGCGTCCCGTGGGCGCTCCACACAGAGAAACGGGCGACAGCCATCTGCCCCAGGGGAGCAGTGTGGAGGGAGACTGGCTGCCTTAGAAAGGGGCTGGGGACAGCTGAGAGCTGAAGGTGAGGCTCTTCCAACTCCAGCCCTTGCAAAGCACTGGAGGATTCGGCAGCCTGAGATGTGACCTCCCGCCAGACCCTCCTCTTCCCGCCAGACCCTCCAATGACTTAAACACCAAGTTTAGAAATGGTTACTGCCGTTTTGACGCCTAGCGAGCTCCCGCTGCATATATTCAGGTTAGATTCTCTTATTTCCAGGATAAACCAATATTACCACTGTTTACACATCTGTAATCTGAGATTTCTGAATCTTTGTTTTGTTTTGGTTCCTTTTGATAAAAAAGAGCCCAGTGCAAATGGTGTTAGCTTCAAAAAACCAAACAAACAAACAAAAAAACCAAAAAAACACCCACTCAAAAATAATAAGTGGAAATGAGTATGATGTTTGGCCAAATAAAACATAAGTACATTAAGTAATTATACAAGGGCTTGGAATCTCAAAGAAGGTTTGTTTCAATGAGAAATATGCGAATCTCTCTTTTAATGAATTATGTTGACTGAGAGTAAAGTGGAATGTAGATAATTTATTGATGGAGCTGTAGCTGGTGTGAGCGGAGGGGTCATTGTGTACCATAATAATTGTAGACTAATTATTTTGCTAGCATCTCTTTCCGTGAAAAGTGAATGAAAAGCCAGAAAATCTATAAGACCAGTTTGAGAGGGTAAGAACATTCATCAACTCTAACTAGCACCGCTAAAAAGCCATCAGTGAACTTATTAACACTATCATAAATAAAGTTTATATTTTCCTGTCTACAGATGCTCATAAAACGTATCAAAGAAGCAGATTTCTCCCAGTCACACCTTACATAAATAACATCCACAGTATAGTTCTACACTGTCACTGAAGCAGTTCTATTCATATAAATTGGAATAAACGTGCATACAAATGCCGGTAATGAGTAGGGAAATTTAACCAGAATGTGAAACAGCCCTGCAGTTTGTATCTGGTCCGGAATATTCATCATCACCTGGAAATCTGGCCTTTCAAAGGCATTCACCCGTTTATGTCCCAGCAAACTGTTTATCTAAATTCAGAAGATCACTTATTAAAGCACATCTGTGTATTTGCTTATTTGCAACTGCTTATTAAAGGAGATGAATATCGACATTAAGCATTTTTTAGTGCTTGAAAACATGCTCTAAAATAAACCCTACTCTCATTGGAAATTCTTATTTCGCTTTTGCAAGGTTTGCCTGCGTAATCAAACGCCGAAAAGGATTTGTGAATTTGACCTTTGTCATCCATTCATCAGGCTATTAACTCAGTCTCACATCCATTTTTAAAAGGTTAGCATCTCCTGGGCGACGCCTCCTTCCAATTAAAATGAATAATACACAGACGCAGGCAGGCACCAGAGCGACTGCTCTTTGCTAGTTCTTATTTTAACAGCCTTTAAGACTTGTAACAGAAAAGGCTCATTGCCGTAATCTATTTGGAAGTTATGATTTCCTGTGTTGTTGGATGCTAATACAAATGTTTTTCATCACTCGCAAGAAAACCAGTCATATTACAAATGGGTAGTTTTTGTGCTTTTTAATACAAACAACCTGAAATGATAGCAGTTGTTTTATCTAATTATCCCAGATGCTAAACTTTCTGCACTTCTTTTGTAATGGATATTTCACAGGGCTAGGCTTATAAGACCCGATTTCACACAAATCGTAGACATAGTTTTAGAACAGACAATATTTTACTATCTAATAAGATCATGCATTTTTATGTTTCCTTTAACCACTTCGGTACAAGCGTCCACTACAGTCGACAGCCACAGATGAACTCGCACAGCGACTTTAGCCGACGGCCGTGACATGACTTTTCTAATTTTTCATTTATCAAAATAAAATTGTGAACATTTAAAAATAATGTAATGAAAACATATATGTATTTTACCTATTCTGATTGACATGACAAGTAAAGCTGCCTGTAGAGTCAAACAAGCTTTCGGGGCTTTCAAGCTTTCCTCATCACACGAGAGCAAAACGGACCCGTCGTCGATGCACAGCACACACCACCGTGGGACTGTGAGTGCGGCTGTGGTCAGGGTGTCGCGGCCGGTGAGCGCGGTCCCGAAGTGGTTAAGAAAATGGCTTAATATGACAATGAGAGCCAGATGCAAAAACAGACGACCTTACTTTTGTATTCCAGGTGGAACCCGGCCGCCGCCACGCTGATGTCGGACTGGAAGCGCAGGTAGAGCTGGTTGGAGGTGCTGTTCAGCAGGGCCGGCACCGTGGTCCCTGTCGGAGATAACGCGACAGAGCGTTAGCTCTGCAAACTCACTCAATTTTCTAGATGTTAAATATACGGGGATATTTCTTTAGGCTCACAAACCCCTCTAGATTGATCCCCATGTGTTTAATCTGAGTGTTGATTTTGAGCATGACACAGTCAGCTGTCCTGTTTTTCTAGATGCAATAAAAACATCCACGTCCTTTCCTCTGATGTCCTCAAGCAGACGTGACATCTGTCTGGCGCACTGTCCACAGTGCAAAAACTCTTATGTTTTGCCAAGTGTGTAGCTCTTACATTGCCGCAGCAATGCGATCTTCCACTTTAAATTTTATGTATTTATTTATTTTTATTTTATTTTACCCAACATGAACCAAGAAGAGACAAAATTTCGACACCCCAAGTCTCAGGAGAGGTGGGGTAGGTGCAGCTCTGACGTGTGCCTCGCAAGATGTTGGTCTGGACGATGTGTCCGTTGTCTTTCCATTCCCTAAGCAGCTCCTACTGAATACTGTTCCCCAGAGATCTGTGAATGATTTCAAATAAATGTGAGTGAAAAGGAAAATATAGGTTTATTTTTATGACGCTGCTTCCTTGGCTTAAAACGTCCCAGCAGCCTGCATCGGAGTAACGGACACATCAGAAAAGGAAATGTGGACACCCAGGACAAGGGTCACAGACAAGGGGTGGCGCTGGCAGGTGCTGAGAAAGAGAAATGTGTTCTTCACTCCCAAGTGTAAGATCCAAGAATGGAAAAACAAGCACCACGTGTACTCACCAGCAAACTGGTATTAACTGATCAACACCTAAGCGGACATATAGGAATAGCATTTATCAGGCGTCGGACACGCTTGAAGCTGTGACTCGAGGGGGCGAGGGGGCAAGGGCAATATGCGTAACCTTAACATTCGTACCCCCACAATATGCTGGAAAAATAAAAAAACAAGTGCAAGATCCTGTGGTGGGACGCATCAAAATACAGAAAACTAACAGACGCGTTTAAATAACTTTTTTCCTAAAGCGTGTATGCTCAGCACTCTACCAGATGGAAGCCATTCTCGAAGTCAGGCTGTGTAAACCAGACGCTGAGCCAACACCCATCGCGTGAGGCTCGCCGCGGGGCAGGCCGCTCGCTAGCGTGAGCTAAGCTGAGGACAGCACTAGTGGACGAAGAGAGAAATTGTGTTGTAAATGACAAAGCCAGGGGATAAGCTGATGGCTGCTGTAAGTGGATGAATACTGTTGAAAAGATAAGACCCTCTGTCATCATCCGTCACTCTCCGCTTAAATGATCCCAATGTCCTCTGAAACTAATGGCTCCGGGTGAGGACGGCGGCCGTGTCTGTACATACATGACGCGAGCGCACACGGCGTGCACACACACGGCGCGTGCAAACCTGAGCTCCTGTTCTGTCCCTGCAACATCTCCCTGGCCTCCCTGTTCCCGGTCTCAGCCCACAGCACGACCGGCGGCCTCGCGCGCCCTCTGCCGGAGCTTCCTCTCCCTCCCTGCCACTCCAAGCAGTCCTCAGGCGCTGACGAGCCCAGACCTTTCCCAAACAGACCTGTTTCCCTCACTTCATCTCACCGTCTTCCAGCCGTCAGCTCAGCACCAGCCAGCAGTGCCCCATTACCAGTAGTGCCATCGTCTACCTTGTTTCCTCCATCTGCTCTTGCCCTAATCCAATTCACCATTCAGCAGTTGCGAAACTCTTTTAAATACTTAACGATTATGTCATGTTAAAATTCTCACAGATTCCTGATCATCTTAGGGCTACATTTCAGCCTCCTTGATTTGGGCCTTAAGACCCTGCATGATCTGACCGCTGTCTGCATTTCTAGTTTCATCTCATTACTTTGTTTTCATAATTTATTTTTTCTTGTTTCAAGGTGCTCCCCCTAATCACAGGCCTGGGATGCTACTTCCCTCTGCCCTGATCTATTTTGCCTTTCTCATTCCCACTCGTTCAAACATCTCTACTCATTTCCCAAACTAAGCCGCTCACTTATTCATTTAACAGACGTGTGTTTATGAGCCAGGTAGAACCCATTAACCACCTCGCCAAACACACCAATTATCTTCAGACCTGATACAAAGCAGAAATTTCCCTGATTGGGAAACAGCCTCAAAGACTCAAACTTCATTAAGTCCTAAGAGCAACAAACGACTGAGCTTGCCACTCAAAATACGGAGCTGCTGCAGGTGTAATTACTCTTCCACTCGGCTATCACCGCCTTCACTCCCACCTGGAGTGAAGAGACAGCCCTCAGCTCATCGGCAAAGCTGTGCCTAGTCCTCGCCACGTGCACCCTTTCTGCACACAAAACACTCTTTTCACAAATGGAGAATGCTTGCGAATTTCATTTCTAGATGTGGGCGTAAAAACACCTTGCAATGCATATGGCTTTGAGGACTCATCCTGGGGAGTGGGGAGAATTTAATCCGCACCATTACCAGGAATCCCTTCTCTCCTCAGGACCGCCACTGGCCCCGGACTCTGGGGTCCTTAGCTCTTTGCTGCATGTGCCCACTCCCCACGCCCACGCAGACCCTCGAACTCTAGTGGCTCCAAGGCTTGGCGCACACCTCTGAGAGCTCCCTGGTCCCAAATCTAGCCTTTCCGAGTGAATCCAGGTATCATTTTCTTTCCAAGGTCCTGCCGCTTCCTGTGGTGCTGCAAGGAATTCAATTATACCCTAATTTCCTGGAGGGCACCCAGGCCCGGGGAAGCTCCCCAACCTTCCTTCTCGTCAGGCACTCCAGTCCCTCTAACGTGAAGCCTTCCTCACCACCCTCTCTGCTCTCAACAGCTGAGCCTTTTGAACGACTGAAGCTGGGAGGGGGTTAACCCCGGGTACAGACACCTGCTGCTTTTAGACCTTTCAGTGTGCGGGATGAGTGCATGTGTGTGTGCGCGCGTTGTGGGATGAGTGCACGTGTGTGCGTGTGTGTGGGATTAGTGCATGTGTGTGTGTGTGTGCAGGATGAGTGCATGTGTGTATGTGCGTGTGCATGTGTAAGGCCTTTTGGAAGGTGGGTTCCCTGGATGGATAGATGGACAGATGGATAGATAGATGGATAGATGGATGGATGGATGGATAGATAGATGGAAAGATGGATGGATAGATGGATGGATAGATGGATGGATGGATGGATAGAAGGATGGAAAGATAGATAGATGGATAGATGGATGGATAGATGGATGTATAGATGGATAGATGGATGGATAGATAGATGGATATATGGATGGATTGATAGATGGATGGATAGATAGATGGATAGATGGATGGATAGATGGATGGATGGATGGATGGATGGATAGATAGATGGATAGATGGATGGATAGATGGATGGATAGACAGATGAATATATGGATGGATAGATGGATGGATAGATAGATGGGTAGATAGATGGGTAGATGGATGGATAGCTACATGGATAGATACATGGATGGATAGATGAGGATAGATAACTTTTACAAATGGGACAATGTAGGCAATAGACAGCAGGCCTGTCCTTGCTATTCAGCAAACATGACGAGAGGCTGTCGTAAACTACATAATAAATAACGCAGTGCAGATGGCGGAATGTTGCAACGTGAGCCACTTGGCCCTTTTGCAAAATGAAAATTAGTCTGTCTGAAGTATACCCCCCCTGCCCTGCCCGCAGGCTCCAGCAGAAGCCAAGTGCTGGCTGCCCAGCTGGGAAGGGCCGCCTAGGCCTGGGACAGGGAATGGTGTTTGTGGGGGAGGGGCAGCCAGGGGAGGGGTGTGAACCGCTCAGGACCCAACTCGAGACCCTTTGTAGCATATCAAGGAAAGAAACAGACATCAATAAGAAAACACCAATGTTAACTGATTTTTTTGTTCAGTTTATGTGACGCTTGTCATTTGCCATCCTCCTCTCCCTATTATGTTATTTCTGTGTTTTCAGATAATATTTGTAGAAAGAACAATATGTTCTTACTACAGATCTAGATCTAACTAATATATCCAAATATGTTTTTGTTACATTATTTACATACTACTTTTTGCCTCGTTTTGCCTATAATTTGGAGTAATCAGTGACTTTTTCCACTACATTACTCTACTTAACTACGATTAAATCCTTTTAGAAAAAACACTTCCCTTCTTTACTTTCTGTCTGTGGGTCTCCTACCGAGGGCTGCCTCACAGTAGACGCCTCCTTCTAGCTCACCGGCCTGAGCTCTGTCCCTGGTTTGTCCCCAATGCACAGGGAGGTTGGGGATTCTTTTATTAACTATGTACATTGCTTCCCTAAACATCTCCATTCTACTCTTTTTTTTTTTTTTTTTTTAAGAGTGTAAATCAAGTGTTTAATTCTTGGTAAACAATTTTGCTTGGCAAACCCAAGTGAAAGTTAGTGGTGCTTGAAGATACTTTTTTTTATCTCAGCATATTATGGGGGCACAAATTTTTAAATTGCATATAATGCCCTTATCCCTGTACCCCCACAAGTCTGAGCTTCAAGCGTGACCATCCCCCAGACGGTGCACATCTCACTAATTATGTATGTATATACCTGCCGCCTCCTCCCCCCTCCTACCTGCCCGATCAGCTCCATTCTACTCTTACTCGACATTTTTAAATTTTTTTTAAAAAAGGAGATGGATTGCAAGTAGTCTAGTGTGGGCAGGGGGAGCTCAGAAAAATAATTATTTTTCTGTTTCATCCTGGGCAATTCTGTAGCATCTACATCTTTGTACTTCATCTCTAAAACAAGGACAGCAATGGAACTTAGTTCACGGTGCTATTTCCAGGGTAGAATTAAACATACATGTCACCAAACATGAGCAGCCTGTACCCCGAGTTGCTCAGGGAATCGCCACTCTGCTGTTGGTGATGTGTGACATGCTCACGCTGCACAGTGTCCCGTGTCTGCGGGCAGGATGGCCTGCTACAAAGAAGGAAAACGTTGCTGAGATGGGAATGACGCTCCTGGGAGGGAGACGGGCAGGGCGGGCTTGCTGGCACATTTCCAAAGGAGAATCTCTCCAACAGGTGCATTTGCAAGAATGTTGGAGGTGGGTGGAACAGCCAGAGAGGACCGAGCTGCCTTGACCGCAACTCCAGCCTGGCTATTTGTGAGTAAAGGGTCAAGATTTTCTATAACTCTTATGTAGCAAAAAGCTGCAGATCTCGATCCTAACTGAGTCCCATAATGCGGTGTGATTTTTCCCAGATTGCCTTCGTTTTCACAGCCTAGAATGGTCCCTGCTCCACCCCCAGTCTCAGCCTCCTCCCCACCTTCCATCATCGTCACCCAGGTCTCCACCCACCGCCAGCCTGGGCACCTGCCACACCGGGAAGCTGAGCTACCTGACACGTGCAGCCCGGCCCTGCGCACACAGAACGCACCTTTCTGTGTTCCCGCCTGTGTGTGGTCACGTTGCCCTGAGCCTTTCAACACCAGAGAAACCACTTTGGAGACGGAGGGGTTTTGCAGGAAAACGTCTACACTGGGTGTCGTGTGCTCTGTTTCCTAAGTGTCTGCACGTTCCGAACCGGGGACATCTCACCTGAGAAACTCCCCAGCCTGGGGGCCGCCGCGTCCCCACCATCGTGGATCTCCAGCGAGTCCCAGTTCTGCTCCGTGGCGAAGCTGATCACCTGGATCTGCCAAAGCACGGCGTTGGGTTAGTGCTGTCTGCGGCGTGACAGCATTGGGCTGCTCACACGGGGGTTTCCGTGACTGACAGACACACATGTGCATGGACATGGCAGAGGCAGAGGAAGCAGACCATGAAAGAACATTCAACAATCTCTACAAAGGGCGCTTTTGATAGTTTTTAGCCTAAAAAATGGATTATTTTGATCCCTAATATAGCAACATGATTATTACAAACATGTTGTAGAGAGAGTAAGAAAAGAGAAACAGATTATGGTCTATGTATTTAAAATAACCAATACAAAATAGGAAAGGAAAGAAGGAAAGGAAAGGAAAGGAAAGGAAAGGAAAGGAAAGGAAAGGAAAGGAAAGGAAAGGAAAGGAAAGGAAAGGAAAGGAAAGGAAAGGAAAAGAAAGGAAAGGAAAGGAAAGGAAAAGGGGAAGGGAAGGGAAGGGAAGGGAAGGGAAGGGAAGGGAAGGGAAGGGAAGGGAAGGGAAGGGAAGGGAAGGGAAGGGAAGGGAAGGGAAGGGAAGGGAAGGGAAAGAGAAAAGCCCAAGGCCCCCAGCTGACCCCTGCTCGTAGACCATGCACTTGGAGGACCCACCTGAATTCCTGACCCCTCCGTCACTATGATCTTCCACACACAGTTCAGGTTGTTGCCGTATGGCTCAGGGTAGCCAGGGGACAGGATGGTTCCCCTCCGCTGGGTGAAGTTGCCGCTGCAGGGGACTGAAGGACAAAACTATATTTCATAAAAAGAAAGTGCGATGAGGATGACATGAATTTGGCCTTCAGTTTTCTTTTACCGTGGGATCAGATAACAAGAGAACCGTTACATGTATATGACACGTTAAATGACATTTTTTAGCCAAGACACAATTTAGTCCATTCTCTTTTAAGTTAGTGATATCACTGATTATCATCCACCATGTTACTAAGTTATAGATCTTGAGTCTATAAGTAAATCTTTTCAATTCTCTAAGAAAGGGCTGTACCCAAAAATGGCATCTCAGAAGTGAGTTTTGTTTGGAATAATTTATCTACTGTAATTTCGGGGCCTTGGCAGAATATCCTCTTCTCTGTGTAGACATGCAACTCCAAGTGATACTAATGTGATTTATGAGCAAGTCCAGAGAGGAGCCACTTAAAGTGTGCGAGTGAATGTGGGCGCTAATCATGATTGCACTAGAGTTTCCTACACAAAGGAAGCAAATAAAGTACAGCTAACAAGGTCATTGTTATTCAGGCTGCATTAACCTACTACTTTTCAGACATTCATCAGCCCCAATTTATTAAAAGGACATTATGTTAGTAATATTACAAATCAACATTATAATGATTTTTCACCCCAAATGGAATGATGTTGTATATCCAAGACTTTAGAGCTGATGGCATCTTAATGGGCACTGAGAACAAAAACACACTGTATCTTGGTTAGGCTGATGAGTTGTTTTATGGAACACTATAACTTTTAGGGTTTGGCTACTACTCGATTATTTGCAATAAAATAAATCGCTCTGATGCGGGTCATGCACGTGATGAGCTGATGTGGACCAGACGGAACAGCTCTGAGGCACTGCTGAGCGCTTCTGATCCACCCCTCCCCCCTCCCCCCGCGTGAGCTGCCACACGCAAGGACATGGCTTACCCACGCAGCTGGGGATCGTATCGTTCCACTGCGCCAGGGCATTGGGCACCGACTGGCAGCGGAGCGCTGTGGAGCCCTGGAGCAGGTAGCCCGGGTTGCACTCGAATCGGACAATCGAGCCTGCTGAGAATTCGGAACCAATTCTCCTCCCGTATCTGGGCTCCGGCACAGAACTGCACTGGGTGTCGCTGGTCCGAGGAACGGCTGGGGGCAGAACACAGAACACGGACATCTGCATCTCCACTGGGAAGTTGAGACACCGCCTCGAATCTGAGCAATGACAGACACTATTTCGGTAACCGCTGCTAAGAAACCAAGGCTATAAAGATGCAAGTCATGAGACTGCTTTGATTCAACTACGCTTCAATTCAGTGTTGAAGAAGTATTTTCTATCAGAAAGCAAAAGTCGATGAAATTTCACACCATCTAAAACCTATAGTGGGGAAAAAAATTAATGATATATTATAATTGATTTTTTCCATAAATAAAAGTGAAACATGGAATAACTATACTATTCTATAAAGTTGAGTATCCCCTTATGCAAAATGCTTTCGGAATATGTACATATGCATAACAAGATATCTTGGGGACGGGATCCAACTCTGACCACAAAACTTATTTTTGTTTAATATACGTCTTCCACACTTAGCCCGAAGGTAATTTTATGCAATAGTTTTAGTAATTTTGTGCATGGAATGAAGTTTCAACTACATTTTGACTGTGACCCATCACGTGAGGTCAGGTGCAAAATCTTCCATTTGTGACGTCGTGTACATGTTGAAAAGTTTTGGGTATTAGAGCATTTCAGATTTTGGGTTTTCAGATGAGGGAGGTTCAACCCACATAATAAAATGCAGCTTCAATATTTGTCGCATTTATGTGACTATTTTGTTGCAATTGAACAATGGCATGAAGGGAAAAAAATATATCCTGTGGAGGCTTCCAGTCATTTTAGGGATTTTTTGCAAAAATAAGCATCACCGGTAGTCATGCTTCTGCTTCGATGGATTACATGGGAAGCGTCACTATTTTTGGCAAAGGTTCTGCTCGTCTAAGGGGCTTCACATGCAGCATCTCTTGTTTGTGCATTTGCAGGATGTCACTGTCATCCCAGGTCCCAACGACGAGGACGAACACTGCATTGAGTCACTATTACGGCTTCCTCAGGGGCTTCCCATTTTATTATTTTTTAAATTATTTTATTTATTATTGTCATTTTCAAGGAAAGTAACAATACATGAACAATACCTGGATAAAATCATAGAGAACGTTTTTAGAGGAAGAATTTTGGAAAGTAAAGAGAAGAAACCGATTTCAAGGACATGAGAAAGCGGGACAGAGAAGAGCTATGAAACCGAGACATCAAACCTCCATGTAACGTCCGGGGAGTAAAAAAAAATCAAACAATGATCCGTCACTTTCCCTCTCAGCCGAGATGCCGGTTCTCGTCCTGCAACCTGGACGGTTCATATAGCGCCAGAGGGAAATCCATTCTCTGCTGTAATTATTCTCTATTTTTGAGACACTGTTTGGCCCTGCTGTGAAACAAAATTGAAATCGGCCCAGCGGACACGCGAGGGGCAGGGAGTGAGGTCGGTCCACACTAGAGAGTCGTGAACAGAATGATGCAGAACGATGGACTTCGCAGGCCGGCAATGGTGCCGCCTCAGACACGGCCTTCGTAACGCGGAAGGTGGGCGGCCCCGTGAACGTGCACGCACCTTGCAGGGGAAAAACCAGACACATAACGTGATAGATTCGCTGATGATTCCTCCAAGCACATGTGTTCTAATCCACACACGTGCTGTGTCTCTCTTAGTGTAGATGGGGCAGGAACAGCAACAGCAGCGATAGTAAAAAAAATCCGAATGCATGTCCGAATCACTTGCAGTATCTAAGTGAGTCAGTTCCCTGTTTCATTTAGTGACAGAGGGACATTTTCTATTTCTCAAATTCGTGTCTCTCCAGTAGTCAAAAATCTGATTCAACATGCCAGGACTAGTCAGCGAACTCAAACATATATTGCTGACTTACAAACGGAATTGACGCTCAGTCTTCTTCATAAAAAGTACACATTTTATAAGCCTTGATACAAAACATGAGTTTCTTAGACGTAGAAAACCAGTTAAGCCTCATGATTCGTGCATCTAAAAGGAGAGACAGCTGGGGAGCCCACAGCACATGTGCTTGTATGCCCAGGGAGAACTTGAAGCAAAGACACTCTTAACGTACATTCTTTTCACCCAAACTTAAAAAAAAAAGTATTTCTATGTGTTTAGCTGTTTGTTTTTAAGAATGCTATTTAATTAACTACATTAACATGTATGCTAAAAAAAGAGAGAGAGTCTTGCTAATAGGAAGACCCTGGAAGAGGAGAGCACTGAGCTGCTGAGTCTGGCAGACTGGGCAGGTGCCCTCGCAGGTGTAGTTGGGGGTGAGGGGTGCCATCCCAGGTGTGGATGCTGGGAGAGCAGTACCTACCATGTTTCCCCGAAAATAAGACCGCCCCATAAAATAAGCCCTAGCAGGATTTCTAAGCATTTGCACAATAGAAGCCCCACCCTGAAAATCAGCCCTTAGTGATGGGCGTGGCTGCGCAGCGCATCTGCACAACCCATGCATGTCGTCGCGGAGCGGGAAAGAACACGAGCAGCCCTTCTCATCTGCCCCATCATGACAGCGACTATCCCAGAGGTGATGGGAAAGGTGCGGGCAGCCCCAGCAAGGCCGGCTCCCCTCGTCAGGCCTTGGCCGCCCTGTGCGTGCTGCGAGCTGAGGCTTTGAGGGGAAAGTCTTCTCAGTGCAGTGAGGAGCGGGACGCTCCGCTCTAGGTGTTGTGTGTCCCCAGGGGGAAGACGGAAAGCTGTGGCTGCCATTTTACTTTTAAATATTTGAATGAATGTAGATTGTTTTACCATACTTTAAAAAAAAAACACATCCCCTGAAAATAAGCCCTAGGGTGTCTTCTTGAGGAAGAATAAATATAAGACCCTGCCTTATTTTGGGGGAAACACGGTAGGTTAGACCTGTCATCCCAGCAGCCACGGCTTGGACAGGCAGCGACAGGACTAATGGACATGTATAAACTGAGAACTGTGCGATGTATGAGGTAAAAATAAACGGCTTCCTCTTCTCCCTGAAATAGACAGTAAATCCTTACAGTTTGCTAGTTTTGATGTGAGGGCATTATTTTGAGAAAACTGAAAGTGGTGTTGAATTCTACATTGAAACCCAAAAGAAAAATAGGGTATATGTGGAAATAGCCAGGCATAAACACAAGAGCGTTAGAAATAGTCATACACGGATAAGGTTCTCTCCACGACCAAGTTCAATGCAGACACAATCAGTCCTGTGAACCTGCAGGAGAAAGCAGAGGACACTGTGGAGGCTTAGCTGTCCTGCCGGGTGCCAGCAGGTGCCCAGGGGAGCAGGAGAGAGTTGGTTCGCTCCACCCTTGTTGGCCTCCATTGCCACATAGATTGATTCTAGTGTTGAAAGGCATGCATTTCAGGGCAAAGTCTCTAAATGCAATTACTTTATAGAACAGCACCAAAGATTTCTTCTAATACTGGAAGAAACAGACAGTGCCGGACTTATTAAGAAATGTTATGTCTGATTTTTGCTTTTTGCATTGATTGACTTCAGGATATGCTGACTTCAGGTGCAATATATTTTCTATGCAGTGGCAAAGGTCACCACACCTGTGCAACCAGCTCTGGTCACAGCACTGTCATCTCTGTTGGCAGGAAAAGGTCGGGGATTCAGAAGTGGAGGGGAGCCACAGGAGCCCCCTTTGCAGTTACTGTTTAGGGAATTCCTGGAAGCCAGAAAACAGGTAAGGAAAACTTTCTGCTTGATGCCTAAAGGAAAACGTGCAATGTGGAACACGGTCTATGTTTAAAAGCAAGAATTGTATGCCTCCTGCGTCTTCAAAGAAGTTCTCTTATGTAGAAAAAAAAAAAGTGAGAGAGAGATTGTGGTCCAGCCCTGGACTATTAGAACCATTGCAGACACTTGCACACTTCAGGTGGAGAATTATCAGATTTTTTTCATGATAATTTCTCTCCACAGCTTTTGCTTCTACCTTCTATTTGCTATTGCACAGCTGAGGGAGTGGCTGCTGCTTTGGAAGGGGGTGAGGGCTTGGACGGGCAGGACCACAGCTGTGGAGGGGGCTCCACCATCACCGAATTGTGTCGGTGACACAAGGTCACCATGCTCAGTCTCCGACACTTCTTATGTCACTGGAGACTGGTGAACTGTGCGTGCTACACTCCCCATAGAGCACACATCGCCGTGATAATTCATTAAACTGCACGGAACAGCAGCGGATCCAAGCTCTTCCGAAGTGCTGACTCAGGGTCGTCGTAGATCAGTGGGGAAGAGCTACTTACGAGTTTCCTGAGGAAGGGCCATCCACTATTATGGCCGTATTTTGGGGTGCTCCTGTGTTCTAACTCCCCCTCTTTCTTCCCTCATGCTTTTTTTTTGTACACTCATGGCTTTAAAGTACAGACACAGTTTGCATCGTGGACAATTCCTGGGTTATTAAATAAAGAATCCACTCTATTGCTTGCTTTTCTCTCTTCTCCATGCCAACCTTACTCTTTGCACTGTGGTGTCTGCCTTCCCTGCATCCCAGAAATTGCCCTCTCCAACCCATAAGCTGTCAGTAGGATTGACTTTTTTTCTTTATTTCATCATATTATGGGGGTACAAATATTGTTAAGGTTACATATAGTGTCCTTGCCACCCCTCCCCCCTGCCGAGTCAGAGCTTCAAGTGTCCCCCCCCAGGTGGTGCACATCGCACTCATTATGTAAGTACACACCCCTCCCCGCCTCCCCCACCTGCCTGACACCCGATAAGTGTTTTAATTTTTTTTTGACATTTTGGTTGCATTTTATATCATTGCCTCTCCCTAGCAAGGGTTAGAGGTATGCCCTTCCCCTCCACAATGCTCACCACATCCCTCAGATGTGGGTCTACCTCCCAACCCCCGAATCCCTGGTGAACACCACCACCATTTGAGCACCATAGTTTTAATAAGTCAGTACCCATGCTTTATAAATGTGCCCTTCTACTCTCAAATAGTACGAAAAACAGACAAAACCCAGCAAATGTATAGGTTAACCAGGATGCTTTACAAAAAGCCCCTACCTACACTTCCATTTCTTTGTAAGTTCAGAGAGACGGGGACATCATCGTGATTAAAGTCTCCACGTGGTTGACCAGCGTGGCATGCAGGGTGTGGAGCAAATGGGCCAGGGACTGTGGTCTCTGTGCATCTGAGTCACACACACGGTTTTGCACCCGGACCCTGCCACACTTACTCTCACTGACGTCTCCAGCAGCTCTTCATAACGGGGCTGTTAATAAGGCTTAGATTTCCTATAACCATGGAAATCATAAAGTCTCAGTGCAATTTTAACCTTTAATGATTTGTGAATGTATGAAGCTGTAAGTGGTGTAGGAAAGCACTGTTCAGAAAATTTCTGTGCAAGTTCACATAATTTCTAGGCTTCAGTACAGCTGCTGTCTTTCAAGAGGCAGTATTCAATTTAACTTTTCGTGTGTATTGAAAACTTTTCCCTTCGGTGTGAAATAATTTATAAATTGCATTTATGATCTCAGTTCTTTATCTCCAAAGGATGTACGTTTGGTAAAAAGACATCAATTTTTGCATAAACTCATTGGTATGAACAAAGCAAGAAAAGGAGGCATATTAGGACTTTATGAAATATTAAATCCATTAGAGTTATTATATATTCCTAAGTACAGGAAAAATAGATCACTTCTATAAATGACTTTGTCTTTCCACTTTTCTGTGTCTTATACATTATGACGATATATTACTTTTTAAAAGGAATATAATTTTTAAGAACATATACCTTGCAAGGATAACATTTGAAGACAGGATAGGCATTGGACCATTTGCACGAAATATTTTATCTGGTTATCTGATAGATTTTCTAATTTTAATCGAAAATCAAAGGAAGCCCTTTAAAAAGGTCTGACAACAACAGTCATTTGAATTATTTCCAGGAGGAAAAATGTCCTTAGACCAGGTGGTCTAGTTTCTTTGCACGTCACACCAAGTTCTGTCTGTGATTCTGCTTTTGCAATGCAGTATAGAATTGGAGACAATCAGAAGGAGAGAGGCAGTGATGCAGTTTGAGGTTCGTCCCCCTCCAAATCCCAGGTTGAAATCTGATCACACTGGGGCTGGGCATGCTGGGAGCAGTTGGGGTCCTGGGGGTGGGTCCCCCATGAGTGGCCTGGGGAGTCCTTCTGGTCAGGTGAGTTCTCCCTCTGTAAGTGCCCTTGAGCTCTGGTTGTTAAAAAGAGCCTGGCACCTCCCCTCTCTCTTACTCCTCTTGCCATGTGACTCACCTGCCCCTGAAGGCCTGGCTGGAAGCAGATGTTGGCACCAGGTTTCCTGAGCTGCCTCAGAACTGGGAGCCAAGTGACCCTCTTTTCCTGATAAATTGCCCGCGGCAGGTGTTGCCCTCGTAGCAACACAGAAAGACTGAGACAAGTGGGTTACGCACACACGCCACTCTCTCATAAAGTCCATCTCTTTAAAATTCTGGGTAACTATTTACATTTTAACAAAGGACGCAACTTGCAACAACGTAACTACTTCTAATCCGATAGCATCGCCCTTCGATCAATTCCTATTAAAACAGGACAGAGAGGCCTTTGTGCTGCCCACTTACCTGTCAAACACCTTTCTCAGTCTCTTCCCATCACTCTATGTCAGCTTATTGCTGAAACCTGAGGGAATTTTTGAGTGAACTATTCTGAGGGCATCCATCTGGCAATCTGAGATTTTTAGAAAATATATATAAATAATATGGCATTGCTAGTCTCCATAACTTTTGGGAAAACATAACATTGTCAAGAATGTTTTCTGGAGAATCTTTATCAAAGGGAAGACACCTTGCCAAGAACTAGCTCTGCCTCTGTGGGAATGTCTAAGAGTGGCCAGTAATATCTCTGGCCTCCAGCAGAACGGAGACCCAGAAAAACTGAAGGATTTGCTTCTTGCTTTTGAACACACAGTTCATCTTTGAAGATAAAAAGCTCTTTCCGACCTCAGTGTGTATAGTCATTACAGCTTCCACCAAAGACCTGCTCTGTGCTTCTGAAAGTGTATGAACAGTGCGTGTGGCATTGTTTTTATGTTCATGTAATAAATATGCAACACAAAGGTGGAATATGTTAGGAAAAAACTATTCACTGTTTAAAATCTTGGAGCAATCTCAAACATTTTAAATAAGCTCTAAATTCAAAAAATAAGTATAAAAGTGTAAAAGTACCAGAAGTTAATAAAACACACACATACACACACACACACAAACAAAATAAATATTCAGTTAGGATAACAGATACGTGAGTGATTTTATATTTTGTTTGGTTCTGTTAAATTGCCTTTTAAGTTAGTTTTTACAATAAGATGTGGAATTGTATGATGCATTTTGAACAGCTACTAAGATATAAACTATTATATAATACCATACTTAAATAAAATATTATATTTGAAATCATTTTGCAAGGTATAAAGAGCTACTAGGAAGTAATATGACCAATATTGGTTTCCTTGTAGTGCCAGATAGGTGAGATATTATGGAGTCCATGTAGAAGAAATATCAGAATCAAGTGTCAAAAGAATTGCAATGTTTTTATGAAATAATTTTATTATATATATATATATGAATACTGTCAATTAGTTAAATATCACACGAATGCAACTCTGATCCTTTCAGTGCTTTGTCTGAAAACAGAGGTACGTGCAGTGTGGGGAGACCCAGGTGACGTGCGGAGTGACACTTACCTTGATACACGAAGTGGAAGCCCCTCGCAGAAGCCCCGCTCTTCGCGCTAAATCGGAGCAGAATCTGGTTTGACGTGGCCAAAGGCAATGTCTCACCTGTACATACAAACAGAGGTAATCCATGACATCCAGAAAATACACAGAACTTCAGGGGGACTATCGTATTTTGGAAAATAACACTTAGCTTGAAATTTCACATTTGATATTTGAGCCTTAAAAAAAAATTCTTCCTTTTGGGCTTTAAGACCCAACTATACTGTTTTTATAAAGATTTTGAAACTCTGTTCTTGCATGTTCATTCTATTAAAATACGTTGTACTCCTTACTTCATGTGTGCCTTCTTTTGAAGAAAGCACCAAAGTAGGCCTAGGAACTGACAGCAGAGGAGTTATCAGTACAGAGTGAATCATTTACTCCGAATCACTTTGATTTGATAACTACCTGCTAGGGTTTTACTTAAAATTCAGAAATTTTCTGTGAATCCAAAGCTGATTAAAAAAAAAAAAGGCACCTAAAGGATTTAGAAAAATTCTTCTGAAATATAGTTTTAGCTCTTTAAAGTTCACACGCCACACGGGGAAGAGCCCGTCTCAGGGCCTGGAGAGCGGTGCAGGGCTGGCACAAGCTTTCCAGACAGGGGAGAATGTGTTGCTCTGTATCAACATATTGAGCGTGTGTCTTCTGATGCCTTCTCAGATATCACATCATCGAACATTTGTAGAAGATAACAAACACAGACCCTGAGACTTTGAGTTAATAAGGAAACAGTGAGCAACTGGAAATAGCCAGATCTCTACCTCACTTGGCCAAAGCCTGCGATGGGCGTGGTTTACTCGGTAAAGGACTTGGTGCCTTTGCTCAGTAATGATGAGAATGTGGCAATAGAACAAATAAGGGCTAGGCCATCTATGAGGAGTGGTTAAATAAATTGTGCCACCTAATTCAACAATTCAGAACTCAAAGTAATGACATTTGACATATGTTTATATGTTTTGATAGGGAAAGACTTCTATGTGTGATTTTAAGGGAAATAATGGGATAAGAACAAGTTGTCCAATAATATCCCGTGTTTTATGAGGTCCCATATACGCTCATGCAAGAGTGCAGGGAGGCCTGTTTGTACATACATGTGCACACTTACACATGTGTGGGTGTGATGGGTCTCTGCATCTATGTACCTGTAGGTTTGGAATGATCTAGAACAAAATGTTAATAGTTCGTATCTCCAGTTAGAATATTAGGACACAGGGAATAGAAAATAAAACCTATGAGATAGTTTATTATCCCTTTTTTTTGGATATTTGTTTCTTTTATGTAGATAAGTACTATAGTTTCCATAATCCCCATAAGTAAAGTGATAAAGGTAGGTGGTTTTATATATGGGACAAAAAATACTTCTGAAATCTTATATCTAACATAAAATTTTCCTGAACATCCGTTCAAATTCAAAGACGATTTAATTTCCCATTACTCAGAACAAAGAAAAATAAATAGACAAGTATTAGAATTATCGTCCTCACTGTCTGAATGGCATTGACCACAGTGTTCTTTGAGAACTTACCTGAATGAGACCCAGAGAGTGAGCTGAGCAGTCTGGCCTGAGCATGCGTCCCGTCAAATAATTCTGCCAAGTCATTCAGTGCTGTCTGGAAATAGGCGAACTGTCCAAACACCACTGTAAAACAGAAAGGGAGAGTTGGCAGAATATATTTTTAAAAAAATGAAATGGGCAATTTGGTTGTACTATATATTATTGATTGACCCATAGGATGATTATCCTAATAATCTTATGAAAAATAAATATTAACTTATTTTCTTTGCTTTCTAAGTTCTCAGTTGGTTAAATACTTTTATTTGCTTCTTTATCTTTTGTTATGTTGAGAAATGTTTTTTTTTCTTTTAATAAATACTATTAATACATTAAGACAATGGCAGAAGAATATCTCTAAAGGCATTCATTTATTTTTGAGTAATTCGTGACATTTTATTCCATGAAAAATAAGCATACAAATCATGCCCCATGGTAATTGGTGAGATGTTTAAAATTCTTCACAAAAGGTTATATTAAATGCCAAAATCATACTAAGGCATGGCCAAACTTATATTAACTCATTTAAACCCTCGATTCAGTAACATACCACAGGAATGGCTTGTTATTCCACAGAATTGTTATTCTGCAACTTTATTTATCCTGCAGGTTATGCCCCTGTGTGAACACGCCTCCTCCAGGTAAAACACACCCACATTCTGTGATTTCAAATGTAATCAATGTTCGTGCATCTGAATTGATGACACAGAGGGCCTTTGCAATATTTAGAAAGCCCTGTGGTTTAGTGTCTATTTAGAAGCAATGAGCAACTAACCCTTGTCTTATTTATGTGTAAGGTTAGCACTGAAATCATTCTACATCGTTAGGAGCAAGAAAGGGAGGCGTGTACGCTGCTTGTGCAGGTCAGAATTCTAAGGGAAAGAATTAGTGTCAGTGCCCTGGGGACAATCTACCTGTAACAGTGTGTGTGCCTGTGTGTATGTGTGTGTGTGTGTGTGTGTGTACATACATATGTGTCTATGTAGCAGAATACAAACACATGCATAGTGTATCAGGCATTATTGACATGTTATAATTTGTGGAGAGAAATACAAAGAAGGTGTGTAGGCAAGATGGATTTTTCCAAAAGAAGAAATGCTCTAAAATCCTGGCTTCTCAGAGATTTCAGAGGGAGAGGATGTTACTATTTCTCTACAGTTCTCACTCATAAAATCCATTCCCACCCTCTCCACCTCCCCAAATTAATTCATTTGTTATCACATCATGTTGGAGGCTGAATATTTGGGTCTTTTAATTATTACAAAGGTGACTTATACATATACGTAATTCCTACTTTTCTTGAAGAAATGTTTAGTGAGCATCAACTCTCTGCTAGAAACTAAGAATAAATGATTTGTTGTTCCAAACTGAACTTTCCGCCCAGAGAAAACAGGGTGGGTCTGTATCACCACACCTTTCACATTGGGAATTTATAATCAATATTTAGGGTAGGAACATGATATTTTTTTTTCTGCTGAAAGAGCATAGCTGTGTTGTGGTAACAATTAAATTTTGTACTCAGCTAAAATCATGGAATAGGGCTGCTAAATTTTACCCATTGCGATGAGTAAATTTTGTTGTGTATAAATGAAAGAAAAATGAAAGGATTTTTTTGTGATAAAGTAACTCGAGGAATGTTGTTGAGCATTTAGGTGGAAAAAAAATGTATTTCATTTCAACACAGAAGTAAGGGTGAGGTTAAATAAGGAACGTGAGTAGAGAGAGAACTTGGTCCAGCTTATGCAGTTGGAATCTGACACTGTTCTTGATTCCAACTACTGTTAGGTGGATAGTTAGGATCTTTAGAAACAAGAGTGCCTGGCTTTGGTGCAGCCTGGAGAAACTGCCTCACCTGGGAAGAAGGATAATGGTGTTGCCCCACCCTTAATCCCATCTTGAGCAAATAACAACAGAAGTTTATAGAAATCATTTGTCTCCCCATGCCAGCTTCTTACCCAGCAAATAACTCTCTTGTCATATGTTAGAATGTTTCACCTAGAACGCATTCCAACATCAGAATTTTTATCTGCTTTGCGTTCTGATTAAGGGACTGCTGTTTTCAGTGTAAAGAAAAACCTCGACTACGTAGGGTATTTCATATTACTGTTGGAGAAGGAGGAAATAGTCTACAAGACGACTCTCTGGTTTACCCCAGAAAAGAATCCAACACAGGACAAGTTTTCCTGGTCAAGAGTGGGCGAGTGTTGAGCACACACCGCTCAGAACCACCCAGCAAGTCGCCTTAGATAGAAATGAAGTCGCTCTGCAAAACTCGCTCAGAGAAAAATAAAAACAAAGCCAAATTAATTCTCTCTGATAATTCTACGTTGGAATCCTAGAAGGGAATTTAAACATTTCGTATCACAATGGTAAAAAATAGTGTAATGAACATGGTGTAGACAAATCTGGAAAGCTTGCCACTTAAATGCAACTCGTCTTCCTTTATAGTATTATTTATTCTACCAAGAGCCAGAATATCGGTTCATGGAATGGCAGAAAAATTAACAAGGGAAAGAAGTACGACAATAAATTAAAAATTCTTACCAAACTCCTTTGGCACAGTTATGGAGTAGAGGCACATTTCACCAGCCGTGTAATTGCGGGGGTAGTTTGGGGATAAAACTGCCCCTTCTGACCCCGTGTACTGGCCTCCGCAGGGAGCTGGAAATGAAACCGACCACGAATTACACATCCCGTGCAATAACAATAACACCGCAAGTGACGTCCAGCCAAGGCCGAAAATCATCGGATAAGTGAGTGGCACGCCACATTTACCCGAAAACTCGACAAAATATTAAAGTTAAAAATCTCCTTTCACACTGCTATCAAAGTAATAGAAAAGTAAATGCAGAGATACATCAGGCTAAAGTAAAAGTCTTTCAGCTTAAGAGAAAGACCTAACGCTATTTCCAAGCTCTGTCTCGGGCATGTTTAAACAATAAAGGAAATAGCTGTACTAGCAATAAAACAGGTTCGATAGAGACACAACTGAATTACCTTAAATGATCTCACCAGCATTGCCTGGTCGACATCAATTGCCTTATTAACTTAAGAGACACCAAAGGTTGTTTCAGTTTTCTATTGTTCTTATACGAATGTGGTACTAAAAGGAAAAATGATTTGCTTTTGAGGATTTTTTAGTTTTAACTTTTCATCTCATCGATGGAGTTATAGAGCAACATATATAATCACTAACACTGCTGAGGCATCCTCTAAGTTCACGTTAAAGCTGAAAGAGCCCTCACTAGACAGAGCAGGTAAAAAAAAAAATATATATATATATATATATATATATAGAGAGAGAGAGAGAGAGAGAGAGAGTGAGTGTGTCGATCTTCCCTGATTACCACATTTTCTTTGGGGCAGCTTTTCCTGAGGGGAGAAAAGAACAGACGCTGCAGCACGGAGGTTCAGAACATGCTCACCAGCGTCACAGGTGAGAACAGACACCCAATTCAATCCCAGTCACTTGATACGCAGCCTTTAAATTCAATTCCTCATACCGTGTTTCCCCAAAACTAAGACCTACTCATAAAATAAGCCCTAGCAGGATTTCTAAGCATTTGCGCCATACAAGCCCTGCCCCGAAAATAAGCCCTAGTGACGGGCGTGGCTGTGCAGCGCGTGTGCACAACCCACGCGTTTCCTCGCAGAGCGGGAAAGAAGACGAGCAGCCCTTCTCATCTGCCCCAGGAGAGCTCTGTTGCTCCACACGAGAGATTGGGGCCAATGGTTCTAAAGGAAATAGAGTCGCAAGAAATTCAGGATGGAATTCGGAGTTTGGAGAGTGAGGATGATGTTCCAGAAGAAGATGACTTCACTATATTTGAATAAATGTAGAGTGTTGTATGGTACTTAAAAAAAAATAACAACATCCCCTGAAAATAAGCCCTAGGGTGTCATCATGAGGAAAAATAAATATAAAACCGTGTCTTATTTTCAGGGAAAAACGATATTTTTACATGAGCGGGGCCCACGTCCACCCATCCACTTAGCTGCAGAGCTGTGACTGGACAGAAGTCACTCAACTACCAGCCGGTTGCACCTGCCACCACCCAGCTGGGGCCTGACCGCGCTACTCATCTTAGACAAGCCTTTGCTGACTTCAGTGCAGACTTATTTTCAGTCTCCCAGAAACTCTCTGTTTCTATGGATCATGTTGCTTTTCTTTTTTATAGTACTTTAAGCCACTGTTGTATTTTCCTTTTTTTTTTTTTTTTAACAGTAATTCCTTCTGGATCTAGCAATTTTCAAGCCTCAAGAAAAAAAATAGACATTAGAGATAACATGTTTAATCCTTTGGATGTTAATTAGGGCCCAGTTGAATCCTAATGGATGGACAGAAAATTCTCCAAGATTAATAAAATGGCTGAGAATATGGTAATGCTGAGGTTAAGGCACTTTGCTAGTGATTTATCAAGAGATTTCCCAAATCCATGCATCACAATGGCTTGGAAAATTTAAGTCAGATTCTAAAAGTCAAAGGAGAACAGCTTAGACATCTGACAGCTTTGATCTGTTTATGATCAACTAGTAGAGATTTTACTTAATTAGACCAAGCTTGGCCTTCACACTAATGTCTTAATTCAGAATCATGTTATCATCCTAAAGACATCTGCATAGACTTTTCTATAATTTTAAATAGAAGAATTCAGTTTTCTCTTTTAGCAGGAGGATATTTCCATAGCTCAACTCCAAGAGAATGCCGGGAGACTCAGGTACCAAGGCAGACGCACCCCTCCATCCTGTCTCTGCTCCTCGCCCATGTAAACTCAACCAGGCTATTCCAGAATTATCTCTTCTTTCTCCTCAAAAGCTTAATGTTTAAGTTAAAAAAAATATGTGCAAATAAAGAATGGAAATTTATTTTCTTTTAGTTCAGTCATTTAAAATTCAAGCAAATCATTCTGCAAATACCCTCTTTCCACCATAAAACAAAAAATCATCAATTTCAAATTTTAAATAAGAATTATAAATGAAAAGTAGAAATAAATCGTCATTGGGCCAAAATATTGATGCCCAAGTTATTAGAGATGGGACTCATTCTTATCAGGGACATCTTCGGATGTACTTTTTGGAGTGTAACTACAAAGACTTATGTTGTCCAGGGATAGAATAAAAGAGCATTACCTTATATATTCTCTTATATAGAGAATATATATATTTTAAAGTCAAAGATGAAATAAAAGAAAACTAACCTTGATAAAGCTGTGCTTATGCCCATACATTCTTCCTCAAACTTATAAGATAAGCACCAAACACGCATAATATGTTTTTTTTTAATTATTTATTTATTTATTTTTTTGAGACAGAGTCTCACTTCGTTGCCCAGGCTAGAGTGAGTGCCGTGGCGTCAGCCTAGCTCACAGCAACCTCACACTCCTGGGCTCAAGCAATCCTCCTGCCTCAGCCTCCCGAGTAGCTGAGACTACAGGCATGCGCCACCATGCCCAGCTAATTTTTTCTATATATGTTAGTTGGCCAATTAATTTCTTTCTATTTATAGTAGAGACTCGGTCTCGCTCTTGCTCAGGCTGGTTTCGAACTCCTCAAGCAATCCACCCTCCTCGGCCTCCCAAATATGTTTTAGACACAACAAAACATTTGTGAAATTGAGAAAATTATGTGGATACTTTTATTTAATACTTAATAATCATTAAGTCTGTATCACTGTGCTAATCTGAGAAACAGGTGAAGTCCTTCTTATAATAGAAATCATTTTATATTAATGCTATAATAAGAAAAATATGTGCTTACTATCTGGTAATTATTAGATTATTTCCTAAATGAATAAAGACACTTAATGGCATTCATTGCAGATGGTAACAACAGCCTTGCTCATCCATTAGGGGTTAATTGAAATACACACATATGTACACACGTATCTCACATGTTAAGGCAACAACACATGATCAAATTGAATAAACAACAACAGCCACAAAACAAAACTAGAAAAGAGAAGCTATTCCGACCCATGAAAAGGAGCTCTCTACCCTGCTTCAATTTCAGTTCAAATTATACAGCAAACCTTAATGAACATAAATGATAGGCTATAAATGAATAACCAGGAAAAAACATTATACAGTGCTTCTGAAAGAAAATGGACCAAAACGCACTGACCGCATCCCATAATACTTGCAACATGTTTAAAATAGAACGAAAGTACCCAAGCTCTACTGGTGATCTGAATGACTCACAGGTGTTGGTTCATGCACAAAATGTGCCACTCCCACCAGAGATCGAGGATGCACTGTGGGGAAACCATCTCTGCTTTGAAGATTTGGAACATCAAGTTTTATTCCCATGTGAGCAGAATACCACTACAAGAAATCAATGTTCTAGGAGTTACGCACTTTGATGCCTGGTAAGAATGATCATGCCTGACTTCACAGGTCTTCAAACGCGGAAAAAGAAACACTCTCTGATTTAAAATTTTATTATAAATATATTGCCCCCTGTGACTTCTATTTTATATATATATATTTTTTTCTATGGCTAAAGTATTATCATTCCTCCATATGTTCAAATTGCATTTGAATTTAATACAAATTAAATGCCCTTAGTAGTATTTTTTTTTTAATTATAAAGCTCATAGTATCTCCTTAATTTAGCTTTCTGCTTTTATCTCTGTCCCATCAGTCTCCTTATAGAATCACTACAGAAATCTCAGAAGTGGGAAAAAATATAATCCCAGGGAGGGGGTGCACAGATCGTTTTATGGTATGTAAGACAAAAAAAAAATGCAGTATCTATCCAAAATGATATCCTGTTAAATAAATGTCAATGTTCAGTTCATCTGGAAATAGCCCTGCAAATCAACTTCTCTTCCACAAACCATACGTTTCCATCTTTTTCTTTTTAAAATACATGCCACACAAAGAGTGAAGGGCGTGTGCGTCAACGGCCCATAGCTCGAGGGGCATTTGCCCATAGACACTCCAGGGAAACATCCCCTGGGTTCAGACTCTGGGCGTGGTGACAGCCAGGAAGTCCGGCCGCAGCCCACACCCGCACGGCAGCCCACACCCACGCCCACGCCCATGCCCACTCCCAGGCCCACACCCACACCCACGCCCACGCCCATACCCACACCACGCCCATGCCCACGCCCACACCCACGCCCATGGCCACTCCCAGGCCCAC
>VSMD01111209.1:0-26899 GCA_008750895.1 Mirza zaza
GAAACTTATTAACTTTTTAATTTGTCCTTAAACATATAATTCATTCATTTAGAAAGTACTGAGTTTCTGTTCCTTCACAATAATTGTAAAAGGTACAAGGAACACAATGTAAATGAGACACAGGCTTTGTAATCAAGGAAGTTATAGCCTATACTTGTGAAATAGACAAGAACAGAGGTGATGGAATTGCAATGTGAGGCAGGAGGGAAGGTATTCAAAGTACAATGGCATCACAGAGGAAAGTTGTATAATGCAATCTGAGTAATCCAAGCTGGAAATATAGGAACCCATATCAAAATTTGCATATAACCACTCATGCTGTCACAAAATAATACCAATTTGAGCCCTATTTTTGAAATTCTTACTTGGAATCTCTGTTGCTATCAATTCAGTTAAACTAATGTTTCTGGATCATAGATGGCCTGCTAGGTTTTAAGCCGCCTTTGAGAAGTATTTATACTCTTTGAAAAGTATAAATATTCTAGTGGACCATTTCTCAAATTTGAGGATAGCACTAAGGGTTTGCTCTGACAAAATAAATGAGCGATCAATATCCATAACATTATATTTGGTCAAAATTGATATGTGATCATAGTTCCGAGATTTATATTTTTTCCTGCTTTGTAAATTATTTTTTAGCAATATTTAAAATGGCACATCTAAAAATAATTTAAGGAGTAGGAACACCTTAAGTAATAAATTATTTCTCACCTTGGTAGATAAGATTTGATGTCAGCATCACTTTTTATTATGTATTTATAGTCCTTGCAATGTCCCTTCTCTCTCTTTCATCTTTATGAGAGCTCATTTAATAGCATTGGAATTACTCCCAGATTTTAAAATAAGAGTCACAAAGCCAGCTTTACCAAGATAATGTCTTCTGATATAATTGAACCAATGGAATAATGTTGGTACTTACTGAGTCAAAATTCTAAACCAATCTGAGTTTATAGTATATATAACTCCCAGGAAAGAATCCAAAGATGCTAAAGAGTTTTTTTCATATAGCAAATGTTTTGCACGAATAGAGTAACTTAAATGACAGTTTGCCTCAGAAAACTTTCCTTTCAATACTTTCATTTGGTTCACATTAAGTCTACTGCATTTACTAATTTAAAAAGAAAATAAATACAAACAAATAAAAAAATCAAAACCACCCTAAGATTGAATCTACTTCTTTTTAAAGTTTTCCTATGGGGAAAAACAACAATAACTGCTACACACACATACACACACACACACATCACACATGCACATACACATACAATTTGGCAATTTAGCCAAATTATTTTGTCATTGTGTTATAATTAGGTAATCTATGCATATCATGAAATTAAAGCATTTCTTATTATCAATTATTTATGGTAACCAAATGGGAGTCTACATGACTACATTCTTTGATATTGCTTTGCTACCTTTTAATCTCCCTCTTATAACTATAAATAAATGCATCCAAACTAAGAAACTTAACTGAGAGTGTTTAATAAAACTCAGATTGAAAGAGTCCTTGAAATCGTCATTAAAAATGTCTTAATTTAGAGATGTATGGCAACATTCAAACCACTCTTTGATCCTCATCTGCTTGGTTTTATTCACAGAAGCAAACACTGATTCATTGGAAATTGATGATACTGAATCTTGTGTTGCTTTAAGAATGTGGAGAGATAGTTATAAAGATAGTTTAGTTCACCATTGTGGCTTTCCAAATGTGTTCCTTAAAATTGTGGATCTGCAAGGACCATCTGGAACTCACAGAGCTGAATATATATATATATATATTAACATGGCTATACAACCTTTCTTTTGGATACAGTTTGTAAAGTGTTTCTTTTTCCCTCAGCTCACATTGAGTAATTTTGTATCAGTATGTTCATATGAACTTTTTGTAAATAACTCATAATTTGATTTTAAAACTTTAGTCTGAAAATCCATGCATTTATATATATATCCATGCAGATCTATATATATATCTCCATATATATGTGCATGTATATATGATATATGTATGATCTATGCTTGGAGTAAATGCTCCCTTGACTTACTTCTAATGCTGAATTGAGACCCCTAAGTTTCAAATTACAGCATATAAACAAAAAGAGAGAAAATTTAAGTAAAGAATTTCAGTTTAAAGACACTAGCCTTATGGATATAACACTGTATTAGATATAAAGGGATTAATGATTATTTCAGTTTGATTCCCTGATCAGCAGCTTAATGGATAAAAGCATGCTCTCTGGAGCCATTCAGCAGGTTTTCAAATCTTGAGTGACCTTTCCTATGGATGACCTTTCCTATGACTCATACATAAAATTGTCCTAATAAAAGTCAATCATTAAAGGGAACAGGCAATTATAAAAATATTCAAATAATCTGAGATAAACCAAGAAAGGACAATAAAAGAAGGCTACATCACACAAAATAAGGTGGTAGATATAAACCCAAACATTTTGGTAATTATATTAAATGTGACTGTACTAAATGTTTCAAATAAAATGCATGGATTTTCAGACTAGATTAAAGTTTTAAAATCAAATTATGAGTTATTTACAAAAAGTTCATATGAACATACTGATACAAAATTACTCAATGTGAGCTGAGGGAAAAAGAAACACTTTACAAACTGTATCCAAAAGAAAGGTTGTGTAGCCATGTTAATATCAGGCACAGTAAGATATAATGCAGAAAAAAATACTAAAGACCAGAGGCATTCCTGATGACAAAGATTCACCAGGGAAGTATAACCATTTAAAATTTAAATACATCCAATAACATAGCCACAAAATGTAGAAGGCTCTAAACTTACAGATCTGTGGGAAGAAATAATCAATTCCACAATTATAGTGAGAGATTGAAACCAGCCTCTTTCAATATTTTATAGAGCAACATAGAAAAGTCAATATAATATGAGCATAATATACAAAAAATATGTATTACTAATGAATAGAGTTCCCTCAGAAATTTCTGATGCAGGAAATAATGTCTATGAAGAAGAAAGTATTTTATCACTTCTACCAGAATATAGTATGTTCTTCTATTCGTAGTTATAGGATAAAATAGTCAAGATTCAACATTGTCATACATTAAACACCAATGCCTAGTTTAAAGTAGCTATGTATCTCTCAGTAATATTAGTTAACAAGGCCACAAAATAAATTCTTTTGAGACCTCACCTGCTCCATCACTTCTACACTCTTGTTCATGCTGAGAACACTGTGTTCAACTTCCCTGCATTCTATTAGCAACTTGACAAAGTCAGACCCATTAGTTTAGCAAAGTCTTCAATAAAAAGAACATTTGTTATTCCTTCCCTCACTGCTACTTGAGGAAAAATTCCATTAATGACGGACTATTCCATTTTCCAGTTTTCAGCTTTATTAGTTTCCAGCCAAAACTTAATCAAGATTTAAGGTCAATGAATAGAGAGTCCCTGTGGCTCTTGAGGGAGGGATAACAAAGAATAAATGACTTGGGAAGATTCTTATCACTGCCATTAGGACTATAGAAAATAAAATAATAACTGCTGTTTAAAGACTTTCTTTTAACATTTCAATGGTCTGGCTGGCTTATAATTTGGAAAAGTAAACCCATCTAGGTCCAGTCAATGCAATTACAAACAAAAAGCAAAACTTGATTGTTTTTCCATGCATGAAAATGTTAAGAAAATTATGTTTTTCCCCTCTTATCCAAATATTGGCTATAATTATAGGTAGCAGGGATTCTTAGTTACTGTAAAATATGTTAATGGTTTTACTTTGATGCTAACTATAAAGTTATTTATTAAAGGATTAGAGGAAAGCTGTGGGTTAATGAGTATAGTTTTAAAAATCAATGGGTGGGGAGTTTTACTGCATTTTCATCATTAGCTTGAAAGCACAGCCAAAGAGAAACATATTTAAACTACCTCAGCCACCATTCTAATATGAATTTACCATGAGTTATTCTATCACTACCTGCTTTTTATTAAAGGACAGGGAAATATTTTATGCTATAGTTTAATAGTTGTTTAGATTACTATTTTCCTATAACATTGTTCAAAATGTTCACAACCTGTTAGGCAAAATACAAACGCTTCACTTCTATTAGAATAAGTTTAGAAACAGAATGGAAACTTGAGAACAAAACTGGAGAATAGATGTTCAAAAAAAGAGACTTTCTGAATCAGAAATAATAAATTGAAAGTTTATGACTTGGAAGAAAAGTCAAAAGAACATTCATTAATTATGTTGTAGTCCATTCCAGTAACTTTGCCATAATCTTAGTAATTATTATTACCAATTTTAGCACAGTCTACTGTAACATGGAACATGCAGAACTCAATGGAGTATCATCGGAAAACAACTTGCCTTCTACAGTCCCTTTAAATTTACTTTATGGGTTTAAGCTTTTCCCTGCCCCTGGGTGAAAAATGAAGCAGGTTCTCATAGCTTTTCTGGTTAATCTTAAGCAGTCTCTTCAATTCATACAACCTAGTCTCAGTTTAGTAACCAGTCATTTAGGTGTGTGTAATAGTGGTAACTTCAATCTTGTTTTCAAGTTCAAACTTATTCCCTGACTTGTTTACTGTAAATGAGAATCGGAAGGTGGAGAAAGTGTTTATAGTTCCTTACCCTATTTCCACCTCATCCCTCTTCTCCTAGCTCATATTGTTAATCATAGTCTCTGGCCCCTGTGATTACAGAAATGGGATGGTGGAGAGAAAATAGAAGCAGGGTATTTTTAATGATTGGCACCCTTGTGAAGATCTAGCACCCTCTGAACTGCGCAAATGTTTTGAGCTCTTTATGAGAAAACTCTCCATCACTTTGATCACTCAACTGAGGTTCCATAAGTGTTCAATTCATCTCCATTGTAACTTTCCCTTTGAGATTCTTTTCACAGGCCCTAGGCATCTGCCATTATGTTCAGCTTCTTTCTGCAGAGAACTTGGATATGTTCAAAGACATCCAGTGTTGGCTTTTTTCGTGCATATGTGCCAGAAGAAATTCTCATGCTTCTACTACTCTAAAAACCCTGAAAAATTTGTGCGTGCTGACCAATTATCAGAAGTAACAATGATTCTTCTTCTCTACTACCATAGCAACTCACCAATTACTCAGTGTACCTTCAGATTTTTTTGTTGTGTGTCAGACATCATCATTTCTTGGTGTCCCACAAACTAGAGTGCAGCCATATAGGATGCTCTGAGAGTTCCCAATTAAAGCCTAATGTTTTAGGCTTGAGGTGAGGAATATGACCTCCAATAACCCTTCTCTACAAAAGTCGTGATAGACATCACAGCATTATATTTCTGGCAAAATCGTATCCCCATCTCTAACAACCTGAAGCCTTCTTATCTGCTCAAATGGGATGAAAAGTTTAAAAGTCATAACTGGTTCATAAACACGTCTGGAATCCTGGCTTTTCACATCTCTTTGGAATGTGGTATATTTTGCCATGGTACCCCAATGACAACTTCCATTTTAGATTGTGTTCCATTAATGCTGATGTTATTGTTCACATAAATAGATTCCTTGGTCATAACTAATTTCATTTGAGAGATCATTATTGAGCAAATCGATTAATCTCAGTTTTGGCTAGAAATTCAGTGAACAAAAATTCTAGAGTACCAAGGCATTTTTCTTACCCTATTCAGTTGTAGCGGTGATCTGAAAAATAAAGAATATCACTTTGGATTTTAGTAAGATTTATAATTGCAGAACTTTTGCTAGCATCCTACCTATTCAACATTAACATTGCTTTTTATAAACTGGGTGAATAGTTAGAGATAAGCTAAGTAAAGGACTTGTCTTGAAGAAAAAAAAGAGTCCTGGTGAATTTGGAAGCACTAAATCCCCAGGGCATTTTACCCCTAAAACAATTGCCTCTATTGTGTCTCCACAATAATTTTGTCCTGTTTTTCAGATTCTGCATGCATAGACTAGTAGCACCAAATTCAAGACAAATTTTCACAATGATTAGTGCATAATATTAGGTTCTTTTGCCAAGTATAGTTTCTGCTCTTTAGATGGCAAGAATATCACACTCTAATTGAGTCCCTGAGTAATACTGTTCAAAATTTCTTATAAGTTTATTAATGTATTTTCCAGAAAAGCTTGGTAGAAAAGTGTCCAGATCATTCTTTTAGTCACAAGAGAAACTAATAAAGAAAACTGCTGACAGTAAAGACTGCAGGGCTAAGTCCAAGAAACCTGGATTTTCCACTTCATGGAAGTGTCATCTCACACAAGATATTTAATTTCCTTGGACTTCATTTTTCTTGTTTTCCAAAATGTTTAATAATCCTTCGCAGCCTGACTCACAGATCACAAAATAAGCAGCTTGCATAAAAATGCTTTGCAATGTTAAAAAAAGATAAAATCACTCTGTTCAGTTATTATCACCATCATTGCTATCACCATTCTTTGCACTTTATTTAAATCTTAATGTGGGATATTGTCATTTAGGTCTTCTTGTACAAATTTTGAACTATTGATGCAGTTTAAAGAAATAATCTCCTAAATTTCTTGAAATTGGTAACTTATGACTAACTGTGACTATGTAATTACTGACTTTTTCTCACAGAGGACATTTTTTTTTTGTCCCCTGATACTTAGAGTCAGGGAAGTGTGAGAAATCAATACTTGGCAAATTCATAATGTATGCATTATAGTAACCATCATCATTTTTGATAGGCCCACTACAATTTGCCATTCTCATTCTTTAATTCTTTAAAGGTCATCATGACAAAAGTCACTCATCTGTGGCTGAATATTCAAATATATTTTTGCATGAGTAAAGAGACTACTAGATGCACAGGCAATTCATACCTGTTTTGAAAGGAAACTCAATGTATTGAAAGGATAATTTTGTATTAATCTAACACAGGTTACCTAAAGCAAGTGCTAAAAAAAAAAGGTAAAAAATCAACAACACTCAATAAAGCAGTAAAGTTAGTACATTTCTTCTAGTGTTCAGTGTCTATATTGAAAACAGCTGTAACATTAGAAAAAGATCCAATCCCAAATGTGCAAACAGTGCCAAAACCTCAAAACCACCAAAGGTATAAAACCATGTCATATTTAATTGAGGCTGTATGAAAAATGATAGTAAAATATTACTTGAGGTTTTAGCATAGAGCTTTCCTCAAGCCAGGAGAAAAAATAATCTCCAGATGTTCAGATGGTGTGCACATTTCCTTTTCTAATGTCTTCATGTGGCCTCCTAGTTAATTGTTTATAGCAGTTCTAACTAGAAAAAGACTAACATTTTTATTTTAGTGGCTTTTCTCAAGGAAGGATGTTTGGATGTATAAACCATACTTTTCTCACTTAAACTTTGAATCTCATAGGATTGAAGGGATGTAACTTCCTGGAACCACAAAATGAAACTGATTCTTAAAGCATTGTAACGTTGTCTGGCTAAAGAAGCACCTAGACAGCTGCCCATCACAACTTTCAGCTGTGGGATGATCTAATTAGGCATAAGATAATATTTTCCCAATTATTTCATTCGAGACATTTAAATCAAATGACATAGCCCATGTCATCTCCTTCTTATGGTATATACTCAACCAGATTCTACTTTCTGGAATCTCTAATGCTTTCTGTTTCTAAATGATCTGAGTTGAGGATGAACTAGGGTTAAATGCATGGTTGTTTTAAGTTATTAAGTGTAATAAAGTATCTATTTTTATAAATATTCTGACTATTATCACTGCATATAAGTCATTTACTATTTTTTATGGACTTGGCATCACAAACACATAGACATTGTTAGAAACTATAAGGTAAACTAACATGACACATTATTTTTTACGAAGGCACATTTTTTTTTCTTGAATTTTCCTCTCATTGAGATGTAGGTTGACAGTAAGAAGCAAAGTTAAAGAGGATGATTTTTCAGATGTTTTCAAATTTCAGGAGGTTTTATTGTTTAAAATATACCATGAATATCAGGACCTATTTTTAATTGTGTATGTGTTTGGAGAGGCATTATATTTCTCCCAAATATATTCATTCATACTTGATCTTAGCTTTTTGAAAAACTATTGAAAAATTCTAATTTTCAACAGATATTTTTTGGCAGGGTGGCTGTCTCAAGGAATCATTATTGCCTGGAAAAAATTCGACCACAATTCTTTTCTGTTTATTTTACCCAGAGAGATATACCCCAAGAATAACTTGAATTAATAGTTGTGTCAGTTTATATTGACACCATAAAAATTATGATAAACTTAATGACCTAAACAATACAAACATATTCTCTTATAGTTATGGAAGCCAGAGTCTGAAATAGGACTTAATGGGCTAAAATCAAAATGTGCACTGGGCTGAGTTCCTTTCTAGAGGATCTTGGGAAGAATTTATTTCCTTGACTTTTCTAACTTTTCGAGGTACATGCATTCCTTGACTTATAGCCCCTTCTTCCATCTTCAAAGCCAGCATATTCTAATCTCTCTCTGAGTCTGACGTTCACTCTTCTGCCGCCCACTTTCTTATAAGAATCCCTGTAATTAGACTGGGCCCACTTGGTTAATGCAAAAAAATCTCCCCATCTCAAGGTCAGCTGATTAGCAACCTTAATTTCTGATGTAAACATAATCCTTACTTAATATTTAATATAACATATTCAAAGTTTCCAAAGATTAGGACTTGGGTATCTTTGGGTGGCAAGGGGATTGGAGGGAGGCATTATTCCACCTACCACAACAGTCAGTCAAGAAAACATTGTTAAAATGTCTATACTACCCAAAGTGACCTACAGAGTCAATGCAATCCCTATCAAAATACCATCATCATCTTTCACAGATATAGAAAAAATAATTTTACCTTTGTATGGAACCAGAGAAGACCCCATATAGCAAAAGCAATCCTAGGCAATAAAAACAAAATGGGAGGTATCAATTTACCAGACTTCAAACTATACTACAAGGCTATAGTCATTAAAACAGCTTGGGACTGGCACAGGAACAGGGACATTGACCAGTGGAACAGAACAGAGAACCCAGATATAAAAGCATCCTCATATAGCCATCTAATCTTTGACAGAACAAACAAAAACATACACTGGAGAAAATAATCCTTTTTCAATAAATGGTATTGGGGAAACTGTATAGCCTCATGTAGAAGACTGAAACAGGATCCACACCTTTCACCTCTCACAAAAATCAACTCACGCTGGGTAACAGACTTG
Organism: Mirza zaza; assembly: GCA_008750895.1. Classification (NCBI taxonomy): domain Eukaryota; kingdom Metazoa; phylum Chordata; class Mammalia; order Primates; family Cheirogaleidae; genus Mirza; species Mirza zaza. Next base: position 9,172 of record VSMD01111209.1, read on the forward strand.
AACCTTAGGTGTGAAACTATTAGAATTCTAGAGGAAAACATTGGAAATACTCTTCTAGACATTGGCCCAAGCAAAGAATTTATGAAGAAGACCCCAAAGGCAATCACAGCAGCAACAAGAATAAATAAATGGGACTTGATCAAATTAAAAAGCTTCTGCACAGCCAAAGAAACTGTCAAGAGAGCAAACAGACAACCCACAGAATGGGAGAAAATTTTTGCAAGCTACACATCTGATAAAGGGCTGATAACTAGAATCTATTTAGAACTCAGGAAATTCAGCAAGGAAAAATCAAACAACCCCATCAAAAAGTGGGCAAAAGACATGAACAGAAATTTTCCAAAAAGAAGACAGAATAATGGCCAACAAACATGAAAAAATGCTAAACATCTCTAATCATCAGGAAAATGCAAATCAAAACCACAATGAGATATCACTTATCTCCAGTGAGAATGGCCTTTTTTAACAAGTCCCAAAACAATAAATGTTGGCATGGATGTGGAGAGACAGGAACATTTTTACACTCCTGGTGGGACTGCAAACTAGTTCAACCTCTGTGGAAAGCAATATGGAGATACCTCAAAGCGATACAAGTGGATCTACCATTTGATCCAGCAATCCCATTACTGGGCATCTACCCAAAAGAACAAAAGTCACTCTATAAAAAGGACATCTGCACTTAAATGTTTCTAGCAGCACAATTCACAATTGCAAAGATGTGGAAACAACCCAAGTGCCCATCAATACATGAGTGGATTAATAAAATGTGGTATATGTATACCATGGAGTATTATTCAGCTTTAAGAAACAATGGTGATATAGCACATCTTGTATTTTCCTGGATAGAGCTGGAATCCATTCTATTAAGTGAAGTATCCCAAGAATGGAAAAATAAACACCATATGTACTCACCAGCAAATTTGTATTAACTGATCAACACCTAAGTGGACATATAGGAATAACATCTATCGGGGGTTGGGCAGGTGGAGGGGGGAGGGGATCAGTATATGCATACATAATGATTGTGATGTGTACCAACTGGGGGATGGACACTCTTGAAACTCTGACTCGAGGGAGGAGGGAGGGGCAAGGGCAATATATATATGTAAACTTAACATCTATACCCCCATAATATGCTGAAAAAAGAAAACATTACTAATATATTTTCTGCAAGAGACAAGCCTCACACCTGAATTCTCTCTAATGTTCAAATCACTTGACTTCATTATCTTCATATCTAATGGAAATTTGGGTTGCATTTTCTGTGTCATAGGTGATTCCCTTTCCAAGGTTACAGCTTTTCAAAGCCATAATATATTAATTATTATGCTTTTGAGGGTAACCAACAATGATTAAATAAACAGAATGAGTGGGCTCTTTATATTCTGTTTGTTTGAAGTGCCTTCTTTTTAATGTTGTGGAAATTTCAATGTCTACTTGACAAGTTCAGGGTGCTGCATGCCAAAAGGAACTATTGCATGGTAGGCTGCCTACCTCCTATGGAACAACCCCTGAGGTGACATGGTGCATATTCCCATAATGTAGACAACAGTTAATACATCTGAAATGTTTTCTTGTGTCAACTTTGGGTTTGTGAACTGACATGTGTGGAGTATTCATTGTATATGATGTCTTTTGTAAACAATTTTCATTTATCTCTTGAAACCACCTTTCAAAGATGATGAAATTGGGGCTCAGAGGTATTAAAAAATGGACAAAATAACACAGACAATATGTGGTGAAATGATGATTCAAATTTGGATCTGTTTGAGATAATTACTTAACCAATAGTACACAGTAGCAAAACCTAACGAAGGGGATTTAAAAAAAATAGCTGAAGTTATGAAAAGTACTAAAAAAAAGGAAATAGCAATGTCATGTTAATAGGTGCAATGCAAATTTTAATGATTAGGTGTTCAACATTGCATTTGTGGCAGAGATGGGTAAGAATTAAGGATTGCAAGAAGATCACTTAATTAGCTTTGACCCACTTACCAGAGACAGGTGTCAGCATGATTATGGGTCAGATAGCAAACTGTAGGAAGTTTAGGGGTGATTACAAGTGTAGAAAGAGATTTTTTTTAAAAAACTAAGTGAGTTGAAAATGCAATTAAAGCACTAAAATAAAGGAAAGAGAATGGACTGCAACTAGGAGAATGAAAGAAAAAAACAATGCAAAGTACTGAGAATGGAGTTAAAACAGATCCGAGAGTCAACCTTGATTCTATTATTTAGTAGCAATAACTTTGGCCATTTAATTAACCTATTTGGGCTGGGTTTGCCATCTGAAAAATAGGGGCAATAATAATTCATTAGTGTTGTTGTAAGGATGAAGTATAGAAATATTAGGTATCATAGTTTTAGAGGATTTAAATGGTGAAAGAAAATGGACTTGCTTGAAAACAATGACAGAACACAGGGAGAAAAGGAGAGAAATAATGGAGATCTTGTTTTTTAAGGAGAAGAAGGAATGGAATCTAGAGACTAGGTAGAAGTATTAACATTCAACAAAAGATCTACATTGTGTATATCTCCTTAAGTAAACCCATAATGTCATTCCATAGTGGTAAGACTGAGATAACATGAAAGAAGGTCAGAGAAGGTGTATAAAAGGCTCTCTGATCTCCTTTAGTTTCTCCAGAGTATCATTGGCTTCACCTCTGTCTCTGTCTGGTCACTTCTAAGACCCATGCTAAGAAGGAATGCAAGACCTCAGAAATGCCTCTCATGTATAAGGCTTTATTATTAGGTTTCTGCACTGTGATTAGCTCCCCCTATTTGCTATATTAACAGGTGGCCTAGTGTGCAGTGGTGTGAAGGTGAGGCCTTGAATTGATGTTCTTCCCTAAGGCAATGACAATCTGTCAGGAGACTCCTGATCAGTTGGGCTGCTGTATGGCTGCACTCTCATTTGAATGAAAACACCACTGAAACAATTGTAGCTTATCCTGGAAGGAAGGTGATCTAGTCTAATAAATATTTGGACTGTGGTCAGGTTAAGCTATGCACTTGTTCTCCCTCCGCCTTTTTTCCATGAGAAATCACTATGACACAGAAATTGGCATGACTAATCAGAAAATTTTCATATTCGGCCTCATATAGGACACCATATAACTTTCCATTAGAAATTAGTGCCAGGAAAACTACTGGTGCTGTTGACATCATCTGATTTCTTTTATAAGACATTGACAAAAATAGAACACACCAAATTGCTTTTTATTTATTTTTTGTCTTTTTCTATAGAAAACCCAAAACTAAGCAAAGCACTAAGTGAAGTTACTGTCATTTTGGTCTTTTGTAGGATTTTGTTTTTTGAATTCATATGACAATGCTCAGTAAAAAGAATAATGCACAATTATATATATGACATATGTATAACTAAAAAAGATAGCTTGGAAAAGAACTACAAGAAATCAGCAAAATGCTAATAGGGGTTGTGCTTGAATGATATGATAATAGATGTCTTTTTCTTGTTTTACTTTTATTCAATAAGTTGAGTATTTTTGCTTTTCATATTAAAAAATGATTAATTCTATATGACTTCAAATTTCCCTTATCACAGTTTTCTTTTTCTTTTAAATTGATATATAATAGTTATACATATGTTGGGGGTACATGTAATATTTTGATACATGCATATAATACATAATAATCAAATTAGGGTAATTGGAATATCCATCATCTTGAACATTTATCTTTTATTATGTGGGGAACATTTGAATTCTTCTTTTCTAATTATTTAAAAATATACATTAAATTATTGTTAACTATAATCACCTAATGTACTATTGAACACAAAATTTATTCATTTAGTTTATTTGCTTTTTGTGTGTGTTTTCTATGTCATCTCAAATTGATCATTCTTTTGAAACTGGTAAAAAATATTTTTCAAAATGCAAAATGCTTTATCATGTAAATATTTTTGTATTGAGTAAAAATATACCATTTACTTTTATTGTAATGCTCTTTCTTTGAGTTAGTTATACTTTTAAAGAAGAGCACATGGTCTTTCAGGATTCTGAGGAGGAAAGTAATTAAAAGCAAGTGAACAGACAGAAGCCAAATTAACAAAAACATAAAAATCTAGCAGAATAGTCTTTGGGTGCTAGACAACACAACCTGTGGTATTTGTTCTATCCATAAGTATTCTTTAAAAAAAGAAAAAAAAGTAAAATGTGACTGCAGGTGAAGCTTCATGGGAAATCATAGTATTAACATGTAAGTGTTGTGATTCGTGATTTTACGAAAGGGGGAGAAATCATTCCTGTCTTAAATGAGGTAGCTCCTCTTCTAGCATGCTCTACTAACTAAAACGTGTGTGTGTGTGTGTGTACACGCATGCACGTGGGTGTGACAAAAAGAGAAGACAGATGAAGAGAAAGGAAGGGAAGCTGGATGGGACTGAGAAGGGAGAGGTAGACACGAGAGATAGTTTTGCAGCCTTGCACTTAGTGGACTTGATTAAAAATCATATAATTATTTTAAGAATAAAAGAAGGGGGATGTGTTGATCTGTACACTGCAAGAATAAAAGGTGTAAAATGAACTTCTTTGGCTTTCTCCTTCTATAACTTTTATTTCTTTAAAGAATCTATCAGTGTTCTAGGAATTTATTTTAGATGCAATAGAATATAAGCAAGTTATATAAAATAGTTGAATGATTGTGTAACACATTCTTAATAAACTGAGTCAAATTGGATTTGCATGTGAATATGAGTCTTGGTATTGCATAAGGTGCTGATTTTGTCTTCCAATGTATTACATATTATTTCCATTTGATGCTTTTAGATTTAAAGAGTACTTATGTCCTATTCAAGATAATAATAATAATAAAAAGCATTGACTAAGAAATTGTTCCTAAATTTCCATATGAGATTTCATTTTAGGTTTAGGTAAATATTAGTCATTAGTCAATCCTTGGGCTGATCAATTGCTGATACTTCTAAATATACAATCATCCCCCCTATAGGTACTTTGTAGCTATTATAGCATCATTGACTTCTTACTGGGTTTCTAATATTTTACTAGAAGAATATTTCTATCACTATGGTAATAGAAAGATAGTAAAAATATGATTACTTCCCTCAAGAAAACTGTAACCTAACTAAGGAAATATTAATATATTGAATAATATGTTTTATCTGGTAAAGATTATATGACAGGAACAAATTCAGAGGTATTAATAATTAGAATGGGAAGAAATCTCTTTCATTTTACTTGATTGAGACGAGGAGATAATTAAATTGAGTTTTGAAGATGGGTGGCTTTGGATAAGTAAAAGTAAAAGAGTGAGCATTTCAGAAAGAGGAATGTACCCATAAAATGTTGAGATAGTTCTGGATAAGACATAAAAAAAATGTCAGGTTAGACAAAAAAAATCAGTTATAAAACTTTTACAAGATCAGTTAGCAAATAAATAGCCAGTTTTAGGATTGTTTACCTTAAACATAAACCAATATGCTTTCCCTATGCTATGCTGCCTCTCCTTCATTGACTCTTTAAAAAGAAAGGAGGTGCTCAACGTATGTGGCACTTAGGGACATTACTTTAAGTGTGTTATGCAAAATAGATTGTAAGAGGAAGCCCTTAAGGACTCTGGCAATGATTCACACGTAGAGGAGTAGCTTTTAGCCATTTATTTGAACACCATCTATCCTTCCTACCAGAATAGTATTATTAAAATCCATAGGCTACCTACTCATTTATCCATCTTTATTTAACTATTTGGACAAGTGTAAAATTTTCCACATTGGCATGATATATCTAGCGATGTGGACATTTTACATTGTCAAAAGTCCCTTTTAAGACCTTTCTGTTAAAACTTGGAAAACAAACTGGTCTCTGGATAATGGGTTCATCTTTTAACTGGGATCACTTTGGCTAGGTTTCCTAATTAATAAAGATTAAACTGCTGTCTTGAATGTAGCCATTATCCTTTGATCATTTACAGCTCCAGAGAGCATTCTATTATTCATTTTCTGAGTGGAAAAATCTCACAAGGAAGTTTTATTAGCTCTTTGAACTAATTTTTTGCCAGAACCTTTTGTAAAAATAGTGGTGCTTGGGCCTGAGGGGCCTCAAAAATATTATTGGTTATGAGAAGCACAAGGAAAAACATAAGTATAGTGAAGAAGACAAGAAATCTTGAATTCAAGACCAAATTTGATCTTTATACGTTGGATACTTATTTCAAAATATTGCATATATCAAATAAATATGTACAACTATTATGTACCAATACTTTTTTAAAAAACATTGTATAATTTACAAAACAATTTGAGAAAAATAACTGACTTCCATTCTAACTTTTCACATTCGATCAAATGAAGATAACATAAATTCCATGCTACAAATATACTGTTTTGAATCATGTTACCAGTTAAGGGGAACAGGATCCTCAGAAAAGATAGGCAGGATAAAGGTTTGGAATAGTTATATAAAAGTTCTTTAAATCTGAATTTTAAAACTTTTGAATTTTCTACTTTAAAATGTGATTTTCTTCCCTTTGGCTACATTAATTCTTTTGATCACAGCATTCTGGAAAGTTTTATAGGAGAAAGCATATTGTAAAATTGTTGGAAAAAAATTTCTGAAGGGAATAAATAAATATGTGTTACCTAAACTATCAGAAAATGTACCAATCTAAATAGAATGAATCTTTTCCTCTCTAAGAAATAAAAAAAATTCTACCTTTCCATAGCCTTTTTTTTTTTAATTAAAAATTGCTTGTTAGAGAACAGTGCTGCAATTTCAAACTTTTATTTAAAACTCAAGTTCAAGATCATCTGAAACTGCTCAATGCTGCCCACTTCGGTGTTTGCCTAAGTTCTATGTTATTAGGGTATCTGTTTTGGCACTCAGTTCTTTATTAATACTGTGATGTGAGTATGCCTGCCTCACTTATCTCCATTTCAAGTTGAAAGCGTGTTTAATGTGGGGAACTTGGGAGAATTTTATTTGTTAAAATAACCAATTTTTTGCACGGTTGATTGCAATGGTAGTGAAATCACTTACTTCTATATTGGAAATGTCCCTAGAATGTTCTAGATGTATTCATAGCCAAACTTCATAAGCTTAACATAATTCTATGATTAGTTCTAGGAAAATAGCCAGAGTTTGAAATGTTTCAAACTTGTTCTTTTTTTTTTTTGTAAGTGGTCTAGGATTTTAGCTCCCAACACCATACTATTAGAAATCATTTGATTTAGGAGGCATGGGTTTAAATGACTATCAATAGAATAACTAATTTTAAAAAATCATCTGTTATAGTAACACACAAATTGGGCAAGGTTTAAATGGTGAATTTATTTTATTTTATTTTCTCAGATGACGGGACTTATTTACTCAGTCATCACTGTGTGTGATTACATGAATATATCCTGTGGAAAGCAGAGTAAGTTTATTGGGCCAGTCTTTCCTCCATCATTATAATTATGGAGAACTTACTGGCTGAAGAACAATAGGGATTTATTAGCTCATGACCTCACACAAAGATTTCAAGCAAAATGAAATAATAATAATTAGTACCTAAATCAAAACACTGAGACTTTGGTCTGTTTTAATCCTATATTTCTACAGTGTTCTTTATAATTTGCTACCCAAGTGCTGATTTTAAGTTCATAAATATATACAACCCCCCTAGAAGATCAAGTGGGAATGCTATCACAGGCTATGAATTGGTGGTTTATTTACAAGTCATTAAACTCAGTTAATAGATCAAGCACTTGGTGAATATCAGCAGCTAACAGAGCATTGTATTAAATGCTAGGATTTATATGTGGTTTCCCATTATCCAAGAGAAAGATTTCTTTGGTCCTTTTAAACAACAGAAAGAGGACCATTAGTTATCTTAAAAATCCATCTATGTGACCATTTTAATCCTAAATGTAACTGTAAACATTTGTTAAATTGATAGTCCAAAATTATTAAAGATTTTAGGAAATTAAATTAAGTTGTTAGGATTTTAGGGTATAGGACATTAATATTATACATGTATATCTTTGAATTATGTGGGGGAAATTCATGTATGCTTAATATTATCTTCCCCATAATTTATATAAAGCAGGTAGTGATAGGACCATAAAATCTCCTCACTGTTCTTATTTTTCCTTAATGAGAGAACATTTTTTATAGTAGTATAATTAATTTTCAGTTTCATTTTTGATAGAATCAGAAATCCAAGATCAAAATAGTCTCATTGGAATTTTTCTACATTATTTGAAAGTCCCAAATCAAGGATCTTAGTTTACAATTATCCTTTTCTTTAAATGCTAGTTTTATATTTTTGAGGACTTGCAAATCACATTTGTACCTATACCTATGTGTTATTCCTTTTTTTTTTCTTTTAATTAATGAATGGTTTTCTCATCAGACTTCTATATTAAATATGATAGTTGAGAGCATAACCTCTTAGCTGGGAAGCTTGGATTTAAATGTCTTCTCTGCCAGTTACTAATTATGCAACTTTAGACAACATATTTAACCACCATATGCCTCCGCTTTCTCATGGTGTTCTTGTACAGATTAAATTGTTCAGTACATGTAATAAGTCAGAGTTCCTAGCACAAAGTAATCACTCTTATTACTATTATTATCTCTATTATTTTTATCACAGGTAAAAATATACATGTGAATGATCAGTTAGGAAACTTTCTATCTGCTCAATTTTTCAGGGACATATCTTCCAAGAAGCTAATTATTTCAGAAATAATATAGGTGCATTCCAACCTGGAAGTCCTGGTATCTTGGCTCCAAGAATCTGAAATGAGTTTATCTCCAAAAAACTATCAAAAGCAGAAGCAGGAATGTGAAAGAGTGGCCCTGGTTGAGGAAGAACACAGGGATAGTGATTGGTATGGTAGTTGACCAGAGAGATGGCAGTTACTTGTTCCTGATGCTAGAAGGTGAATTCATGCAGCTTTTTAGGAAAGAAGGGTGCAATGGTATTGGCTTTAAAATATTATGTGGTCATGGGTAGGCATGCAGAGTTCAGCACCTGGGAGTGGCAGATTTTAAGGGTTCAAGTGAGAAAGAGAGGCTTTTAGAGGCACAATAGAAAATCTGAGACATGTAGCAACCCAGGTCTTCAGGGACTAGGACTAGAGGTAGAATATGAAATGGTGTCTCCTCTCTACCACAGGAAAAGGGATAATAGCCCCAGTATCAGTGATTGGCAGAAGATCCGTAAGTGAATGGCAGCCAACTCACTTGACTTTGAGATGAAGTGCACCAAAGTAGATGCTATTTATGTCATTCAGGCTCTAAATTGTCATGGGGCTAAGGAGTGGCCCATTTTGAGCTCCTGGATAAGACCAGGAGCTGACCTCAACATAAGTTACCGGGGTAGGCTGTTTGCAAATGAAGAAAAGGTTGAGCTCTTTCAGTTACTTTACTTTGCCATACCCAGCTTTTGTTGTGTTTGGTATTTGCTGGACCTTGAATCTCAGGCTATACTCAATGGGCCTGACATGCTCACAGGCAATGACTAGACAGGCACCACGTAACTGATTCAGTCCCATTGTGGGTGCCATCACACATTCTTTTCAGAGCACATAGAGACCACATGGCTGCATTCACACTACCCAGCCCCCTCCTCAGACTTTCTTCAACAGCCCCGCATACCCACGTCTCTTCTCTTTCCTGGAGTGAGCCCACCTCTCCTTCTTCCTGTATCCAGCAGGAAAGCTTTCTTCATGTTCTCCTGTCAGGATCTACCAGATTTCTTCAGTTAACCTACCCTGATTAACAAGGGAGTGTGCTCCACAAGGAAGGCTTTCTCTTCAGAGGCCAGGGTAGTTCTACTTTTATACAGCTTTAGGGAGTGTGAGGAAAGCAAGCATAAATTATAGCATCGTCAGCCTCATCTTCCTTTCATACTCACTAAACAAGCTGAATGAGAAAAAGAAAACACACTGATTATTTTAATAAACATTAATTTAAGACTTAAAAAGTGAGAATTCTATATAATTTAGCGAGTAAATGGACATAGAAGAGAAAAGCTCAATCAAAACCTTAAAAGTACCTCATTACCTCCCCCATCCTGGCACCAGTCTATGTAAATCTCCCAAAGAGGTGAAGCAAATTGTTGAAAAGATGTTTTTACTATTGAAATGTTTGAATGCAGAAAGAATGTCCTTATTCATAAGTGATTGTCCCAAGTCCCAATTTAATCACTGTGTTTATCCTTTTCCTAAAAATAATTCATCATTACTGTCTTTCTGCAAATAATGTACCTTGATTCAAAAAAAGAAAAGGAAAAAAACCCTCCCAGACTGTGGAGATTAGTGTGTCTGGTAACCATTGCTCTCAAAGCTCCGTTCAGTTTAAAATGTTACTCAAAAAAGTCCTGACACAAATGTTCCTAGGATACAGATCATCCCAGGCTTGGCATGGCAAGGTTAGGGGAAGGAAAGTATGTTTCACCTGTTTTCCAAAGAGCAGCTTATAAACTTTGGCTTCTCTTAAAACCCCTCAATTGAAATACAAAAAAAAAAAAAAAAAAAATCAGCATTTTACTGTGCTAGAACTTTTACCAAGGTTGTTCTAATTTTTGTCAACGTTCTGGTTGCAACATTCCGTAGGTTTTAAGTGCTCTTCCTCAAGTCTATCTTTCCCTTTAAAGTCTGTGATTTTGCTGAGCTGAAGTTTTTTCAAAATGTGCATATAGCACTAGAACAGAAATGGCCATTCTCAGTTTCTCTGAGCTGTATGTGCTTTTATTTAGTGGGGGAGAAGCATTGAGTCTTTGAGAGACTTTTCTTTATACTCCAAAGTGTAATATTAAATTTGAGTAGGCACAATTTAATAATGTTTAGTTCTACTTAGTGAGAGATTTATAGTGGCAACACAACACCAAACATTTTTCATGTCAATCAGTTCTTTTCAAATTTGAATGCATGGCCTCGTCACAGAAAGAACTTTATTGTAATTTAAACATATTAATTCAATTCATGAGTGGATTAATAAAATGTGGTATATGTATACCATAGAGTACTATTCAGCTCTAAGAAACAATGGTGATATAGCACATCTTGTATTTTCCTGGTTAGAACTGGAACCCATACTACTAAGTGAAGTATCCCAAGAATGGAAAAACAAGCACCACGTATACTTACCAGCAAACTGGTGTTAACTGAGCAGCACCTAAGTGGACACATAGGAACTACAGTAATTGAGTATTGGGCAGGTGGAAGGGGGAGGGGGGTATATACATGCATAATGAGTGAGATGTGCACCGTCTGGGGGATGGTCACACTGGAAGCTCAGACTTGTGGGGGGAGGGGGGTCAAAGGTATTATTTGAAACCTTAAAATTTGTACCCCCATAATATGATGAAATAAAAAAAACATATTAATTTTTTGAGGCATTCACAAAGGGCTAGGATGAGAAACTAGGTTTCGCCAGTTAAATATTCTATATATTTTTTTCTTTTAACCCTTGCCTGAGTGTGAAATTTAAAAGAATTCAGTGTATAAAATATGGCTGAGAAATAGGACTAATTATGGTAAGACCAATCACATTACTTCACTTGAACACATTTTCTTAAGAAGTATGGACAAAAGAAGAAAATGAGGTTAGTAATTACTTCTTAAATTAGGTTCATGGTGACCTTGTGCAAATTCTCCTGTAATTCTGAGTAAAAAGACATACTACTCCACAACCCACAGTAGACAGCAATAATTACAGAAGTAATAATGGAAGGAAAAAAAACAGCCTCAAGTTGTTGACTCCAGCTGGTCTCCTTAAATGAATCAGAAATTGAGTACTCCAGACCTCTCTTAACAATAGCTTTAAAGTTAAATGTGGATTGATGATCAAGGGTACAGACTTGCAGAGTGAGGCTGTCTGAGAGAAGGATATCTTAGTACCTACCCAGCTCAAAAATACACGTTTGAAAAAATTATGAAATTGCATCAATAATCAAACCATGTCATTTTTTTTATTTTAGCTTTTAACAATGGTTAGTCTGCCTCATAGGTGGAGGATTCTTGTTTTCTTAAAAGTAAATTCTGGCAAATCTGACATATTCTGTTTGTGCATGGGTTTATATCAGTTGAGGCAACAATGATGCCATGATACACGTAATTGGTAAGTTTTGAAGCAGTCATCCTTCGAGAATCTGGATAAATTTAGATGTAGTGGGGTGGTTTAATAGAGGGGCTCAAATTAGAGAAACTGAAGTTTGAATTTTGGCTGTGTCATTTATTAATCATGTGACCTTGGGCATTTAACCCCACTGAGCCTCAATTTCTTCAGGTACGACCAAGTATAAAACTCATGACATTTTAACCTGGAATTTAACAATGCCTATAAAGCCACTACTTCTCAATTTTAGATCTGGTTAGAGATTGGGGTAACCTATTAACTGGTATAGCCAGATAACCTATTGATAAGCTAAATTACACCTTGTTTCTAACCATCATGGAGCTCTCCAAGATAGAGCCACTTCTCAATCCAACCGCCGGAAGGGTAACCATGTCTTGTTCCTAAGAAGTGAATTTATGTTTCCTCAAGAGAAATAATTACCATTTTTATGTTTCTGGGTTGGAAAAGAACCATTGGCATCAGTGTTGGTGTTAACCTGAAGTCTTTTCTTAAACATTTTGTTTCTATGCTGATGAAGACATTGAAGCTGAATTGTTTAAAGGGAGAGAGGAATGAGTGGATTTTTTTTGTTATGGGAACTAAGGACTGAACACCCAGAAAAGACTGGACGCAAGGAAAGAGTAGTGAGGCCCTGGTACCAGGGGTTTCGATCCTTGGGTATGCTACCCAGATAGTGAGTGAAGAGTGAGTGTATAGAAAGACTGCTAATTCCATTGAAGCTTCCAAGGAATAGTGCTGGATTGAAAAGCCAACCTGAGCCCTTCCTCCCAGGCAAAACTCCTTGGGACAGTGTGAAAATTAACTTTGTCTTCCATTATCTAACCCTAATTGAGGGGATACATTGGTCAAGATCAAAAACTTGATCTGTAACTTATATATTCTTCATGAAAGTAGGAAGAAAAAAACACAACTATGTACATCTTCAGCCTTTGGGTGCCACGTTATTTGACCACCCAATGAGAATGCTTCACTGAATCTCTCACCTCTGACTCAAGACTAGCTTTGGACCCCTCTGGGAGGGGAGGCATTGGGAGGGGAATTCCAGTACTTTTGAGGTCAGTGTGGGGAGTGCTTCCTACGTTGAGAAGAGAATAGAGTATACATTGTCATTATAATCACCTCAATATGTTTTAAAATCAATACAACTGTTTGATCTTCTCAACACGTATGAGGAGAGTTTGATTAAAAGGTTTTCATATTTATACTCACAGGAAAAATTTAGCTCTACAAATTTTGAGAATAAAAAAGTGCTTTTTACTGTAAGATATTAAACATCTTTTAACCTTGTCTAAGATATTCTGAGGTAACTGTTATTGTGCTGCTTCTTTTGTACCCTGGGTTCTATTAGATAAGTGGTTGTGTCATTAAAAACTACCAAGTAAGGAAGCTCTGAAGAGGGGAAAAGAAAAATAAGTTAAAATGAAAAGATGGGAATGAATGGGAGTAAGCACTATGGGGAAATTAGGGACAGATCACTGTTTTTCTCCCTCTTGTCAATCTTCTCTTCAAGCTAAATTATGAGATGATAACTGTACCTGTAAAGATGTTATTTCTGAAAACTATTTTAAAACTAGATTAGATGCCATGGAAAGAATGCACCTGAAAAGAGAGATAGAAAAAAATTTATTTTTAATTTTAAAAGGAGGAGAATTTAAGCTACAATTGCTTTAGAAATGTTGAATAGCATAGTGCTTGGCTATAGAAAACAATGTCCTTACTAAAAATTAGGGATCTTATCCTATTCAGTATTTTGGAGAAGATGGAGATTTTAAAAGAAACCTCCCAAGAAGTTGACCTTATAAAGTTTCCAGAGATTTGTGCCAATTGTTTATAATATACAGGGGTTTATATTCATTTTAAGAGTTATTATGTGCGACTTTATATTGAAAGAGAAAATGTAAGTAATTATTCCCATTTCTCAAAACACAGTTGCATTGTACCACATGTGGATAAACAATATGGTATCTGTTTATGTGTATAAGCCCATGTAATAATGTTTTATACAAGCAAATAGAGCCTGTAATTTTTTTAGTGATTTTCAGAAGATTTTCACTTCATTTTAAAGCAAAAAAGATTAGTTTTCAGAGAAAAGAGATTGTGAGACAGAAGTAGATTTATTGAATCTTAGCCAATAAATGGATTTGAAATTTCCATGGTTGTCTGTCTCTGTCAGTTAATACTTCATAACTTGTACTGGAGAAGTATAAAGCATATTTAATGAACACCTGGATTATCGATAAATAAATCAATGGTATAAACTGGAGTTGAACACTGTACATTCTACTCTATCATTAATAGCCTACTCAGATTTATTGGCTATTTATCTGAGAAAAAAATCCAAAAACTATTGCTCACCATGTACTTTTGCATACATTATTCTCTTTGAATTTTCAATATGACCATCTACACCGTATTTTAGTAAAGGTCATAAATATTAACTGAATTGACAAAAATCACTAAGCTGGTAAGTACCTGGATCAGAATTTTTTTACACTGAGTGACCTTTACTTCCCTATAACTGCTTGGTTTTTTGTTTGTTTGTTTCTGGTTTTTGAGGTAGCTACTGCTTCCACTCTGAAAGAGGATGAAAGTATAGAGAACTTTGTCTGAGTTTGCCTCTCTGTTCAACCACGTCCTCGGGTTTCATTTTTTTCATCTCTAAAAGAAGATCATAATATTATATAGCTTTTAACAATTCATGGGTAATTAAATGAAGTAGTACACAGAAAACACTTATCAGAATGTGTTTTATTTTGTATACTGACTATATATGACATTTTACCATATGGTACTATGGAAAGCATATATCAAGCATTCCCAAGATTAGCCATATTATATCATAAAATATATGATATATATCATAAATATATAAATAAATATATATAGGGTCATATATTACATATAGTTATATTATATGTGATATATATAAATAATGTTTATATATTCCATTAAAATACACATATCAGAGTTTATAACTCATAACTCAGGTGTACATAGAAAATATAAATTATTTTAGGGGGAATCTATAAATTATCTAATCTCAGCTGGATTATATTTCTATTTTGGTTACATTTTATAGTGTTTCAAGGACCTTTCCTCTCCTTTTTCTTCTTTCCCTAAGGTGCAATCAGAGTTTATACAAAGATGGGGTCTAGGTATGACTCATCTGTAGGACAGGGAACAGCGATTTGGGTGCTTGTCCAGGGTGTCTTCTGATCCTCTGGTCAATGGGCACTGTCACTTGTGTGGTTGCTGTTTGTCTTAATGGATTTTATAGTATATGAACATAGCTGGTATGAGGCAAGTATAATTATTTTTCACTTAGGTAGAGCGAGATGACTCAACTAACCTCAGTCCCAACCTCTATTATAGATGCTTCTGAGGTCTGGCTGGTAATTAATTATATTTGACGATGACTTAAGCAGTCATATCAGCAGGGCTTGCTGCACAATCCCCTCTTATATCCTGCTGACAGGCTCTATTGAGGGACTCCTAGCTCTCTTTCTTTTGTTATGGATCCTTTTGAGAACCAAGGGATGCTTGGGAAGAAAGAGAAAGAATAAAGGAAGAGAGAGAAAGCAAGAGAGAGAGATAAAGAGAGAGAGAGGGAAAGAGAGAGAGAGAAGGAAGGAAGTATTGAGGGAGGGAGAGAGAGGGAGGGGAGGGCAGGAAGGGAGGGGAGGGAGGGTGGAAGAAGGAGTGGGACAGAGACATGGAGGGAGAGGAAGGTAGGGAGGATTATAGATAGTAACATGTAAGTACCATTAACTAGTGATTTTTAGTCAAATAATATTGAGGAAAAATTATTAAGAAATAATTTTTTAGTGATAATTATGTTTTCACACAAAATTCTAATGTATATTTCATCATGGGCTATTGCATTTTTAGGGGTCATAGACTAGCATATGGAAATGAATAAATGGTGCGATTTTTAATTCATTTTTACTTTTGTAGATTCCAAATCTTCAAAAATCCATTAGTAATGGTAAGAGCTTTTATAAATACTTTTTGAATGTGCTCAGAAATTGAATGATAGCTATTTCATTGAACAATGAAGAAATTAAGACTCCTTTTCAGTTAGGATATAAGAAGTCACAGGACTTTATCACTCCCACCCTAACAATGAAAATAAGACAAGCAAAATCTTATGGTATTTTTAAACACAGCAGAGAGCTGGGGAAACAAAGCAAACTAAATGAACTAAAATTACAGAAAGTAATGAGTGATTTTCTAAAAAAGAAGAGATTCAAGCCTGCTTTTCTCTCTGCAGATCAGCAGGAAGAAGAGAAACCCACTATAGATAGGGATGAAGAGGAAGCAGTCCAGCTTTCAATGGCCATCTGTGGACAGGCATGATGGATTAAAATCCTGAGGAGCCCTGAGCACAGAACAAGTCTACATCCACTTATCTACACTTTCACATGGGCCTTCAAAGGGTGCAACAAGTAGAGCACTAAAAGATGGGCTCAGGTCTGAATTGCTGAGAGAGCTTCTCTGAGATTTATAAGACCTTCCTTACTTGCAAGGCACTGACTGCCCAAGGCTGGGGTTAGGGCAGGAGAATAGAGAATTTCCTGCTTAGAAGCTTTGGGAAGACAAGATGTAGTACCCTTTGAGAAACTCTGAAGATTCACCAAGGGGAAGGCAGACACTACTAAAGGCTGAACACAGATCTCAGGTACTGAGTCAACTCTTCCAAGGCCCCCAGGGTTTCATCAAGTGCAGTGTGCAAACATCCAAGGCTAGGGTCAGGGCCTCAGGGTAGAAAGGGATCTCCCAAGGTGCAGGAAACTGGTAGTGAAAGGACTGCTGGGCTATGAAGTTAAGGCAGCTCTTTTAATTATCAGAAAGCTGGTAATTAGGGCATAAAAGATAAAAAGATATATGGAGTCCTGAGATCAGAAGACAATAAAAGTGTGATTGCTACTATCACTTTAATTAAACATTTTCCTATAGATCCTAACTAGGAAGAAGAAATGAAAAGCATATAATTCAAATAAGAAAAAGTAAATGTGTTTTTCTTCACACATAATGTAAGTGTTATGTAGAACACACTATATATCATAAAAAAGCAATTGAAAAACAACTGCAAAAAAAGACTTTAACTAATAATAGAACTAATAAGAAAATCACAATGGTCAAAGGCAGTAGGTTGCTATGCCTGGCTAATACTGGTTGACAAGAATTGATTTTTAAATGTGTAGGAATTTTGAGTACAGATTATAAAACAAAAATTAATGAAAAATAAGCTTATAAAATAGTAGTTTTAAAAGATTAAAAATGTTAGAGAATTATATTAACTGATTTCAAGATTTATGTAAAGCAATAGTGATGAAGACACTGTGGTCTTGTGTAGGGATAAACAAATAGATAAATGGAATATAGAGTCCTGCAGTAAATTCAAACATACATGATTAATTGATTTTGACCAAGTTTCCAAATCAATTCAATGGAGAAAGAAAATCTTTTGACAAATGGTGCTATTAAAATCCAAATATCCACATGGAAAGAAAATGAACTTTGTCCCCTACCTCACTCCATATATAACAATTAATATGAGACAGAAGATTTATAAGAAAATTTAGTAGAGTATCTTTGTTACTTTAGAGTCAGCAAAGATTTTT